>VDFB02049217.1:111420629-111569229 GCA_007258455.2 Sequoia sempervirens | reverse complement strand
ATAAGTAAATGAATGTTTAAAATGAGCAATATATTTGTTTGACTTGTATAAAGAAAGATATAATTGTAAGTAATTAATCATGAGAGGAGGAAGAAAACAACTTTTGAAGAGTTCAAAAAATCCCTCCACAAATTTTGTAAATTTTTTTGGTACAAGGATCCATTGAAATGCAATAAAAGCTTAATTGTGTTTTTTGATTCTAGTCTTTGTGGTAAAAAATGTCAATCCATTGAAAAAGTTTATGCTCAGATTCCTCAAAATATGTCCTTATCACTTAAAGCTTTTTAGCCAATGAGATTGAACAAAAATAATTTTAGAAATTTGACAAGTTAAAATTTTTGCATTTTACTTTTTTAAAAAAAAAAAAAATATAATGTATCAAAAAATAAAAAAAGAATTTTGATTGAATGAGAGTAAAATATTTAATCACTAGTTAATAACTACCCCTCCACTATAGTTTCATGGAAGGAACTAAATATTATATTTACTAGTACTGAATATTTTTGAGATATATATAAATAGTTAGAATTAACTTTATTTTGGTTTAATTTTTTAGAGTTTCTAATTAATAATACTTGATTTATTATGGGCTCTTACAATATTTAGATTTCATTTAAAAATAATTTTATAGAATTAAATTATTTCTACTCTTTTGTGTATAAGTTTGGTTGAGATTTAAGAATTATTCAAAGAAAAATCCTTTAAAAGTTGATCTCCAAGGAAACCAAGCTCATAATTATCTTTTAAATCATAGAACGAATGAGCTATCGGTGCAAGAGTAGAAAAATCTGAAATAGTATTAAGTTTATGTAATATAGGAACAAAATATAATAGAAACCAAACCAAATCCCTAGCCCCAAAAACTACAACAAAAAAAAAATGTATCCACAATCCTTCCAAACAAAACTAGTGAATAGTTGAACCAAAATCACCAAACCAACAAACTAGCTAAAGTAAAAAATTAATACCCAATAACAAAGGAGACAACAGTCAATTAAGGGCAAGGAAAAATTACATAGGTGTTAGCTCACCATCAAGCATGGATTTCATTCACAATCTTCATAGCATCCTTACTCTCTCAAATTCTTGAGCCAACCTTAAGCAATTTGAGTTCACCTTTTCTATGAATCATCCCTCTTAACCCAAGCTTTTGCAAATGGATTATGCATTCAATCAAGCAATCTACATCATAGTTATGCATCAATCCACAATGGGATTGAGGGCTTGCATTTTGAATTTATTCAACAACTTTGATTATGTTTGATTCTTTAGACTAAACTCTTTTGAATGTCTTGCAAATTAATTTCATTGAGTATGTCCTTGTTTGATGTGCAAAAAATCATTTTCTTACCCTAATTTGCATAGGAAATATGGTAGAAGTGTCATAGTTTGGAACTAATGAGTTGAATCATGAATCTTCTAAAAGTAAAAATCAAATCCAAATCATAATGCTCAGTTACAAGCCTATAATCTTGATTATATTTTAAAATTAAGTTAAAGACATTAAATTTTAAATTACATAGTTAGAATATTCAAATTCTACCATTGTTAATTGTCATGTAATAAAACTAATAAAACCTAATGAAATAATCGTACATTAATATTTTCTTTGAACTTGCTTTCTGCATTATTTAGGTAGCGTAAACATTTTTTGTTGACTGAATGCATTCCATTGGGACCACCATAAAAATCATATCATGTGCATGTTATACAACTTCTTATGTTAAACCCTTATTGATCTTGATCAAACTAACTTTTCAACACAACAATTCAAATGTTTGTTTCGTCATCAAGCAACCTCAAGAGTGCTTTTTAGAGCTAGGTCCTATATAAAAATTGCCCCTCAACTACTACTAATATTTTTTTTTCTTATAGTTCTAACTTAGAGGAACAAGAAAATTCCATCTAAATTAGAAGTGTCGACTTGAAAAATTTTCCAACCACAGTCACGATGACAACTCCACATCACCATTTATATGATTATACTCAAAAGTGGTAAGCTCCCAATGTTAGGGTCATCAGGCTATACCCAAACCTAAACCCCAAGAGTTCATTCATGATGACCCTACCTACGTATCCCCTTTGGGAGTCAAAGGCATCATAGTTCGTAAACGAACGATATAGAGAGTATCCATTCTCTCCTCTTGTATGAGATCTTTGATCTCTTTTAAATTGTGACTATTAGTTAAGCTTATGCTTTTAAATTAGTACCTGGTTATATTAGAATGATCACAACACATTCCACTCAAGTGTTGTTTCCATACAAATTAGTAATGTACAAAAACACAAAATCATATAGGGTCAATATCATTCCAAAATATCAAATTCATACACAATGATAGGCTCAAACATAGATCACTCATTCAAAGGGTGACTAGATTATATGCATCACAAATAGAACAATGACTAGCTTATGCACACATCATAGGTGCAATAGTGACCAATTCAAACACATATCACAAGTACCATAGTGACTAGCTCACTCACAAATCACAAGTACATTAGTGACTACCTTAAACATACATCACATATATCCATTGTGAATGATCCACACATACACCACATATTTACACAAAGATCGATTGGTAAAGTGGAAATGTATGCAACCTATTGAATACAACATCCCACTACCTAGTTCACAATCACATAAACCCATAAGTAGATCTCATTTATAAAAGGAATGTCAATGCATCCTATAGTGCATTATGGGTTTCATCCTTTTCCCAATCCACTATAATCTATAATGATAATCAAGCATCCCATACTACTTGAGGTCATCATTGGTAAGGGAATCAATATAACAATATGCAATGAGTGACATGTACATAATGAGTGACTAACACCTACCATTTTAGTGCATCCCAACTAGAAAAAGAATACCAATGCATCTTATATTACACTATGGGTCTCATCATTCTCCTTGCTCTTTTACACCAATCATGATTATTAGAGAGAGAGGGAGTGGGGGGAGAGAGGGGGAGAGAGAGAGATAGATAAATACCTGAGAGGGAGATGGAGAGTGAGAGATAGATACCTAAGAAAGAGAGGGGGGAGTGGGAGAGAGAGAGACTTGAGAGGGAGATGGAGAGAGAGAGAGAGAGAGACTTGAGAGAGAGAGGGAGGGAGGGAGAGAGGGGGAGATGGAGTGTGTGTGTGTGTGAGAGAGAGAGAGAGACCTAAGAGGGAGAGAGAATTGAGAGGGAGAGAGAGAGGGGGGAGATGGCATGTGTGTGTGAGAGAGAGAGGAGTGGGAGACCTGAGAGAGAGAGAGTGGGAGACACCTAAGAGAGAGAGGGAGTGGGAGAGACCTGAGAGAGAGACGGAGGGAGAGAGGGAGAATGGACAGAGAGAGATTAATATATAATATAATTTATATACTATATTTAATATACACCTTAATCATAATTTATATTATATAAATATATATAATATATTAATATATAATAAATATATATCATAATATTTAATATATAATAGGGGTTGGGGCCCTAGCTCAGTTGGCTAAATCTTTCCTGTTGTAGGAGGTTGGTCATGAGGTCTAGTCTCCCCCACCCCCGTGGTACCGGAGGGCGTGTCGCGCCAGCGCCGCCGGTCACGTTAAAAAGTTTACCAAGCGCACTGCAATTTATAGGGGGTCGTGCTACCCGATTCCTGCAGTCTAAATATATATATATAATACAAACTCTTTTGAATGTCTTGCAAATGAATTTCATTGAGTATGTCCTTGTTTGATCATAATCTTGGATATTTTTTAATGTTTTTAGGATCTAATTGCTTTAATTTTATTCTTAATTGATCATTTAAGCTAACTATACGATAGTTAATAATTACATGTTTTTAAATAATGTTAGGTGGATTTTGATCAAATGACATTGTTATATTTTTAGTTAATGAAATTAGCTCAAACCCCTCCTAAAATTCATGACATAATGGAGGTGGGAATTATCATATAATTTTTGTCATCAATGTTTTTGATAGCTCGGTATGAATTAATAATATAGATTTCATTTTGTATTTCTTATGTTATCTTATATAATTTAGTGTAAATTGAAATGATACTCATATCTAATCTAATGTATGTCTTCATAATTGTCGCAAGTGGTCACAAATCTAGTTCATACACCTACCTTCAAATGGATGAAGAATTATAAGTAGAGAATGATTGAGGTAGATTATCTAATTACATTAAGTGAATATTAACTTATATCATTATATATATATATATTATTTTGATCTACATATTTGACTTTATTAATAGTCAAAGATTCAAAAAATTTAGGGAGGAGATCCAATAAATGAGCTCAAAAGAAGCATCCATCAATTAGCTCTCCATATTTGTAATAAAAAAAGTCATTGAATCTTCCATCTAATTCCATAGGCCCGACATATTATGACATTTTTGTATTTTTATGTGAAGTGGGACAATAGATCCAAGATATAACTAATAAATTAACTAGGAATAACTCTTTTTCTTTGCCTCCACATTCAAACACAAACCAACTAGGGTTTGATGATTTGATAACTGCCACAAGGGAGAGCCAATATGCTAGGGTTTGGTTCTTTTGAATTGTAAAGAGGAGAATTTTGATGTGTGTTTTAACAAGACTATTTAATATAAAATCTAGATCCAAAATACAATTTACCACAAACAAGAAAATAAAAACTAACATAACAACTGCAAATATATAAAATGGTGATAGAGAGGAACATGTGAAATTAAAAACTAGGCCTAAATTTGAGGTTCAAGGGCAGTGGCACCCTTGACTAGAGATGCTAATTTTTAGGGTCTACAAACTTCAAATGGAAGGTTATAGTCTTTATTTTTTCTTGTAGTTGTTTACTGATGAAACCCTCGGATCTAACATACACACATGAAAAGAGAAGGAAATTTTATGCTATAGAGGGGCTTGCCTAATTTAAACCCCATTTTGGTGTTTCACCTCCATAAATAATAAATGATGATGATCAAGAGGGCTTACCCTAGGTTGGGTAGAGGTCAAATGAGCAATAATTAAATAAAACAATAAATAAAAAATGGTAATGTTACCTTGGTATGAAATCTTTGTCAAAGTGAACACCATGATTTGCCACCAAAGGTTGTTTGATTGATGCTTGAATTGCCGAAAGAGGATAATTCAATAGAATAGTCCACAAAACACAATATATTATTGTAGCTAAAATATAGAGGATAACTCAATACATATTCACAATAAGTGTTTCATAATAACTTCTTGTTCATCATACCTTCTTCTTCTTATGTCTTGCAAACATGATCTTGATTGATGAAATTATTGTAAAATGCCAATTATTTTTCCCTCAAATTGCCTTGACTACATTTTAGGATGCTCAAATTTGATATTAAAAATTTATGTGTAGTTACAAATGGTGAAAAAGACTTGTATTTATATGCCTTTCTTCATTCCCACAAAATTAATTGTGAAAATATGACAAATGGTTTTGAATTTGCAAATAGAAAAATGTTGACAATAACATTTCAAAATTATGCCAAAATAGGTTGGTCATGGGTGGTACCACCTTAGACTAGACCTATTTTGGAATTTCAATTATCGTTAATTAAATAACTAATTTTAATTTCTAATTTTATCTTAAATTTTTAAAAATGATAATAAAACGGGCTAATTATTAGCACAATTAGGTCAAAGAACATAAGGGGAGTCTATGCAAATGTTGGAAAAGACTTGAGTTTCTACAAGAAAATATACAAGGATTAATCCTTGCGAAACAGAGAAATATATATGTTTAATGATGGCCAACGAAGCTAGTTTTTGGGAGTATAGGTGGCACTACATGTTAGGACCTATGATGATGGGGACTAAGCTAGATGAGGTGGTGAGTTTAATGAGGAATGCCAAGAATGATGGGGTCCCTTCCCTTTATGGGTTGTCTTATCATATGTATTGCATATCCCATCAAATCTTTGAGAATGTGTATTGTGATGTTTATCTCCAACTTGATTGGTAATTATTTTTTGA
The DNA here is from genome assembly GCA_007258455.2 of Sequoia sempervirens. Taxonomy (NCBI): domain Eukaryota; kingdom Viridiplantae; phylum Streptophyta; class Pinopsida; order Cupressales; family Cupressaceae; genus Sequoia; species Sequoia sempervirens. The sequence goes on along the minus strand of VDFB02049217.1, from coordinate 111,563,236 downwards.
TCAAGCTAATGATGGCCATAATATTTAATAAGGTGTACTTAAGGAATTCAAATTTTGGCCCCACGGCTAAAAGGTTTGGGAAAATGTGTAAACTCAATGTGATTTTTGGCATGTCAGGTATTAATTATCCGATATTTTTTATCATGGCTTATTGCCTTAGCTTATTGTACTTAAGGAAATATTATGGCCCCGTGGTGCTGGCTTCATTGGGAATGACCACTGGAGTGTGTAAACTTCTGAAAGCTTTAATTACACCTTATTGCCTTGGTTGGTCTGGAAATGATGTTAAATAAGGGCGTGTAAATTCATCAGCAACTAGTCTATTTTATGGTTAACTTTATTTTCCTGGGCTAGTTTCTATGTGTTATCGGTTGAGATGGGTGGCTATAGGATCAGGACTGAGCTCGACAACTACAACGAATTTTGCAGAGACCCCATTGTGTGACATATTTGTATGGAGGGGGCTTTGGCACTATTTTATGGAGGGGATAAGGTGTGTCTTGCTCTCATGAAATATGTTACTTTAGAAGGTAGATTTAAGGTTTTTTACTTTTACCATCTATCGTTGCTAAACCACCTAAGGCACAAAATGATCCTCAAATTTCCTTTCTTCCTATTGATGGTCTCCCTTAAAAATTTGATCAAAGAATCCCATAAAACTATTGCTCTTAACCCTAACTTGTCGGCTCCCCTGCCTTTGGACCAAGGCCTTATCCTTAGGCTCTATCACTTTCATTTGCCCTTGTCGGCCCCTAAACACATCTTTGTTGTTCATGTGGAAGAATTGGAACCACCAAACATTACCTCTGATAAATCGTTCCCTGCTACTTCGATGGGTCCTAAGAGTAAAACCTCCTAGATTGAAAATGAACCCTCTACTGAGCCTAAGACTAAATCCCCTCCAAAAAAGAAGGGGGAGGTTGGGTTGGCCTAATCCAAGGCTACGACTGGATTGTGCGAACTAAAGAACAAACCCACCAAGATGGACAACAGACCTATGACTAAGAAAAAGGGGAAAAAAGACACTACGTGTTGGGTGGAGTTGTTGCCCACTGAAAATGAGGGAAAAAGTGTTGCGGAAAAATATTTAATTTAAGAGGTGAGGATGGGGGACTTAGGTAAATAAATAATTAGATTTATTTATCTAAGGTGGACTATAGAAGAGGAAGATGATTAAGTGATTTAGGCTAGGAATAGGCATGCATGAATATTGGATGCATAGTGATTTTATTAATAACTAATAAAATATTATTTAATTAGTTAGAGGATGAAAATTGGATAGTTAATTGAACAATTAAGATTTTATTTAATCAATTATAGAGAAAACAATCAGATAATGATGATGGTCAATTTTCAATGTCTACATATAGCATGACTAAAAAATAAGGAAAATATTATTAACCCCCTAACCTATGTAGAATATTAGAGATAATGTAGAGTGGAAAGATTATGCACTTGTAATTATTATCTTGAAAGATTATTCCCTTTCAAATGACCTATAATGCTACACTAACTTAAATGTTAGGAATGTACCAATTTATACTTTATTCTCTAAGAAAACCTACACCTAATTTTACCTACAAAATTAATGTTGACTTTATATTTATATAAATGAATTCATTCAAATGAAAAACTATGCGCTCTTCTCTTTTATGACAAATAATGAATTAAATTATTTTATTTATATTATCATATTGACTAAAATATTCACTAATAAATTAAATCTATGCTTAAAAAATGTACTTCATATTTTTACTTAAAAGATATCTGCATACATATTTTGTATAAGAAATAGAAATTAGTACATTTATATGAAGAATAGCCTTTATCCTTGTTGTGTATCTTCCTCACCACAAAAGATTGAGCAAACATATGTTCAACTCACAAAAATATTTAGAATTGATTCTCAACGGAGTCTAAAATTTATTTGGAAATTTTTAAATGTGAATTACCTGAAACGTTTAGATGCGATCGTCATTGGAAAAAAGTTATCTTTGCATGTTGAGATTATCCAACGTAAATGTGCTGATGTGATTCTGATCGAAGCGAAAAATCCCTGTAGAAATGTCGACGTCTCATGCACTAAAATGTTTGTTATAGGTACTAATCATACAACACCTGCTTCTTTCTAACTTCGACAGAACTACAGACTTCCCACGTGCTTCTCACCTTTGACAGATGTACGGTTTTCCCACGTGATTCTCACCGACTATTCTTTACACGTCACCCCCGTCAACCTTGATTCAAAGTTCATCTATAGAGGTTAGTTGTGTATCTTTCATCTATGTGGCGATGTCACATGATTCCCAGCAAGACAATTTTTAACATTTGTTTTTTAGTTATTTGATATGGGATTTTGAGATTTACATTGAATTTTTTGAGATTGAGAATTAAAGTTTGAAAGGTATTCATTTTATCAAAATTGTTTATAACAATATTATGATTTCATTTTTATGTAGCGATATGAGATTTCCACATTCCATTGTTTTTCTCCATGGTTCTCTATTCTGATGAAGGATCACCAGAGTGTGATCGAAACATTGATGAAAAAACACTTGCACACAATCGAATCCAAAAGTAACATAATTATAGTCATTTTTAGTTTTAAAAATTTCTTCCATAACATAATCATGCAGTAAATTTTTCTTTTTTAATATTATAAATATCAAAATGTTGTTTGTACAAGATAAAGTTGTGAGAACACTGCAGTTACACAAAAACACTTTTTGTAAATCAGTTATCATTATCTTACCTTAACTAGAGTTAATAGACATCATTGATGTGTCTACTTCATAAACATGATGATTGTGAACCACATAATTCAAAGATATTAATACGATGAGAAAATTTCCAACAACATTGTGTAACCTTAATTTGATAAAAATATTTTTATTTCCTTTTAATCTTTTAATTATGTGAGATGCAAACAAAATATTTAAATTTATTTTTTTTAAATTAAAATTAAAAAATATTCATTTGGTTGAAATTATTTAGAACACCATCCTTATTTCATCCTCACCTTTCTATCAATAAATATAATACTATTAAGTAAGTGTCTAATTGTTTATAAATATGTTGAAAGGAAGGAGAGATTTTAAATATATCGAATTATTCTTTAATGTACATATACTTTTCGAAACAAAGTATGCCTTTTCATTTTACCGTCACAAGATCTATTTGACAGGCAGGATGGACGGTCAAATTCACAAGATCTATTTGACAGGCAGGATGGACGGTCAAATTTAGGTTTTTGGTTACTATAGGCAAGGAAAGTGTGATATCATCAGCTGGGGCAGTGACGACCCGATTCGGAAAGCATATCGTCTCAAAACTCCCGAAATACAAATTTGCTCATGTTGTCTTCTTCCAACTCACATTCCACAGAGATGTAGCTCTCGGATTTAGTGCTCAGGTCTGCTTCTCCTCCTTCATTTTCTCGTTGAAAATTGAGGAAAGGTTCAGAGGAGAGCGGCGGCACAAAAGGAGGCCTAGAAACAAAAAGCAGCTGGTCCCATTTCATGCCACGGAAGAATGGATGGCTTTTTATCTGCTTTCTGTTTAGCCTTTCTGTCGGCTCCTTCGCAAGGAGCCTCTGAATAAGATCGTCGAGAGGAGATGAGGAGGAGAAGAATGGGTCCTTGCTCAAAATATTGACAAAAGTGTCCTTTCTATTCAACCCCCTAAAAGGAGTCCGCCCGTGACTCATTTCGTACAGAAAGACGCCAAACGACCACCAGTCGACGGCGTAGGAGTGGAATTTCCCCCACAGGACCTCCGGTGCAATGTACTCCTCTGTACCCACAAACGAACGAGACCGCCATTCACTATATTCGCCATCATCAGATATGAGACGCAGGGACAGATCAAAATCAGTGAGCATTATGTGCCCACTCTCTTGCACCAATATGTTCTCCGGCTTCAGATCTCTGTATACTATTCCTTGCTCGTGTAAATACTCCAACGCTACAACCACCTCTGCCGCGTAGAACCTGCGCTTCCATGCACACAAGTCACCTAAGAGATTGACTTCAATTACCAAAAAGAAGGCCCTCCCAGAATATTATCTACTCGATGCCTTCTGATAGAAAAAGCAAGATAAAACAGAATGTAACTCATTCACCTTGAGCAATCTAACTATATACAGACAAAAAAAAGGTGTGAACAATATAGTAACAAAGATAATGCTACAAAGTTTTCAATTAGTTTATTCTCTCATAAAGCCTCCAATTATAGAGGAAAAGTTTATGCACCAGGATCTTCCGATACCGACTGCAAAAAGATAACAAATATAATTAGATTGGTATTGAAATTTTCGGTAAACGAGTTGTTTGGCTCATTTCCACATAAATCAGAACAGAGGAGGACGCAGACATCCTCCAAATGAAAGTCAGAAATAAAAACGAAGAAATAAATATTCACCTTATCGTGGACTCTGAAAAGGTCTTACTGGGTTGCCTTTGCCTCAAGCCGTTAATATCTCCTCCAGAACAATACTCCATGGCCAGAAATGTATGAGTTTCCGATTCAAAGTGATCAAGCAGAGAGGGGAGAAAAGGATGATCCAAACAAGACAGAATCTCCTTCTCTGTAGCTGCCATTTTATAGGCGTTTCTCTGTTGAAGAACCCCCTTATTCATCACTTTCACAGCAAAAGCCTTGTTGGTAGGGCGATGAACAGCCAAGAAAACCGTGCTCATGTTGCCCTGGCCGAGGCGCTTAACCAGCTTCAGATCTTCACAGGTGGAACTATCAAGAAACTGAGATTCGCATTTAAACAATCCCTCCATCTATACATTCTCCTCTCTTCTCTTCCCTATAAACTTTCATTCCTTTCCCCGGGAGTAACTATATTTATAGGCCGTCTATATGAAACCCATTCTTCACATGGCAGGCACATTGTGCCGCCGATGCCAGAAACAGGGGGGCGGCGGACAAGACAAACTCTTTGTTCTTGCCAAAACACCTAACCGCTAAACAAAAACTAAGTCGATATTTACCCAACCATGGTATTCTTTATGGTCTATGCGAGCCTAAATTTGACGTTCGACGTTCGGTTTGCATGTTATATCATTGCGAAAGTCTTGAAAAACCTAGAAATATTCTCCAGACATGCATTGAAAAACCCTTTCCTCATGCAAGACTAGGAATTTTGGTTTCGTTTAGCAGTGCTGAAATAAGTAGTTGCATGAATCATATTTTTAATAAGTAGTTGCGGAAATTCCTTCGTGTGTTCTTTGATGATATATTGATGTAGAGGAGGAGATTCGACACCCTCAAGACGATCAGGTCTCAAGGGGCAAATGGTCCTCAACTGCCTTATGGATCAAAGCTCCGATGATGGGATAAGATGATGAAAGAATGTTTATGTTTTTTATGATTGTAGAGGAGGGGGACCAACCACACCAAGGCCCCAAGTCACGAAGAGCCTAGAGTGGAAGGCTGCCCTAGTCTACGTCATGTTGGACAAGTGTTTTAGGTCAAGGATAGAGAATGAAGAGCACTCTCAAGTGCTTTTGTCACTCTACTAGCCCGCAAGTTTTGATGGGGCTAAATGAGCAAGCTTCTGGAACCCGAACTGTACTTCAAACAGCTCTCTACCCGAGGAAAGCAATGCAGGTCAAAGACGACAGCGCGACATGCTGGCATCTCACTGGGGCGTTGGCATCTGTACGGCCATAAAGTAAAAAAGTACTGTAAAAGGTACAAAAACACCTACTAACGGCCTAGCAAATGAGGTTTAAAGTACTAACTAAGACAATCACTAATAGAATGAGCAAAGTAATTGGAAAGATGATATAGAAGTGACAAGAAATGAAGGTGATAAAGATTAACTCATGAGGAGTCCAGTTCTCCAGCAAGCTCCACACGAATGTGTACCTACACACAACCAAGAGAGGGAACATGTTGGAGCTGTATAGGGGTTTGCTGCAGTCAAACCCCCACTTTGGTGTTTCCACCTCCACAGACAGCTAGATAGAGAGATAGATAGAAATGTGATAAAGGAAATGATGCTGGAATAGAAATGAAACTGAATACTACAAGAGGCACTAAACTACTCAAATCTAACAACAAAATAAACAAAAGCATTACCATGTAATGTCCCCAATTTTAATAAGTCAGCACTGTAATTAAAATAATTAATTTTAAGTTGTTGAAATAGTCAAATTTAAAAGATAAATTAATTATTTTAATGGTATTAAATTGACTAAGCTGGGAAAAGTTAAATATTTAAAATAAATCTCACTTTTTGGTCAAATAAGGAGAAGATTAAAAACGTAAATATGTTATTTCAAGAAATGAATGTGCAGTTACAGAAAAGAAGGATAAAAGATCTTTGGAGCTCATTTTCCAGGTGGGGGGGGCTTGGTTAATTTTGGTTCATTGGAGAACTGGTTTGTAGGACTTGGGGATGAAAACTCTACAAGTTCATTGATTTGGATGAAAACCCAAATCAATCTATTGTGGGCGGAGCCATTCAGGTTTTCATGCACGAGTTGATCGTGACTAGTTTGGAGGTTTATGAAGTATTCAATGAAGACACTTTTTGGATTTTATGAGAGTTATTGACAAAAAGGAAATATGATGATTTATATTTGTTTCAGTTATTATGTTTCGGGAAATTGCAGTGTTTCTATATTGATTCCTGGTGAATAGTTAATGTTGTTGCCATTGCTCCTCTATGTTTCTTCAAACCCTTTATTAGTTATTTTTGGAATGCTATAATATATTTAATATGGTATCAAGCAAATTCACCGTCAATAATTTATCTGTAGTTTATTTCTAACAATTCATTGTCGTGATATATTCATCGCGTAAACAATTTACCATCAATAATTTATTGACGTGGTATATTCACCACGTATACCTTTCTTATGCGTTAAACAAAATCTCTGTACCTATTCCTGTTTTTGGGTGCTCTTGACCACTTAAATATTGAAAAATGTATTACACGATGAATATGTCATGGCGATGAATTGCTAGCGGTGAATTGTTGGGGGTGAATTGTTGGTGGTAAATTTTCCTATAACCAGTTAATATTATATATACAAATAAATATTAGAACAATATATTTGAAAAAATTTCTTTTTATTTAATATATTTTTCTTACAATTTTTATTAAATTTTAAAATAAAAATATTTTAAATATGACCATCAAATTTATATTGTACTTTTTATTTAAACTTTATCATATATATCTCTTGTTAGATTTGAGAATCAAAATTCTGAATAGATTATGTAGTCTACACGCCTACCAGATTATGTTTGATGACAAAAGAAATGAACTCATTTTCACTTGTAAAATTGAGATTGAAAATTCAATCTAAAGTTGAATAAAAGAAAAGGAATTGCTCTCACAACTCTTAAGAAGGTCAAGTCTATATTGAATTATCTCTTTGATGAATAAAATTATAATTTTTTTTAACATCATAATAGATAAAATTTCGATCTTAAAAATCTTATCTTCCTTTTAAGTCTTATAATACACCTTAAATACACACTGAAGTACAAAATATTCTTAGATAGCCAACCAAAATCAAACTAATCATTTCGCCATAAAGTTTTGGACAAGATGGAAAAAAATCTATGAACTCAAACCCAACTAATACTCTATCTCTGTAAATGAAAACAGTTGAGCAGTCACTGTTGATTGATCATAGATACACATGCACCGCTTCTTAACATCTACTTTTTAAAAGCTTTTACGCAATGTTTTCTTCACAGTTATTTTAGGTAATACTGTACCAGCTCTCTTTTTTTGTGAACTGTATTCATCTAATCCAATAGAAAAAGTTAGTAATAAGAGGTCATGTGTCCGTGTATTGTGGCCTGTAGTTGGGCGAAGTCAGCCTTGGTAGGAAGCTGTGAACTTCTGATGATGGAAGTGGGTACCATTCTCATGGTGTTCTTTTCTTTCCATTGTCATTTTATACGAGTTTGTTAATCATACACTCAAAATATCTCCTCACTGCTCTTTTTGAGATATTTATGTGCTCGTACATTTTATTATCTCTATACTGAGATTGGGTATTGTATTTTATTTTGTGTGGATCTTGTGTTTAATATTGTGTATATTATATTGTATTTTATAAAAAAATGGGACAATAATTATGATATTTTTTAATCAGATATTTTTGGTGTACAATTTTGATTTTATTGTTTTAGAGTTTGGAGTTTTTATACTTAATAAGAATTTATTTTTGTGGTTTATATATAAGTCATTTAATTTCACCAATAGACCAAGGTCTATTGACTTTACATAATAATCATCTTCTAGTATTGTGTCTATATTGGATGTTGCATCAAATTTGTTGTTAGCCATGAAAATTTACTTGATCTAGCAACATCATTACTTAATGCAAGCACATGTTCATCTTTTAATGGATATTCATTTCTTGCCTAAACAACTACTACATCTATATATATTATTTTGTCTTCACATGACTACTTGAAGTATTGGGATAGCTATATGAGTTCTCTCAAATGTTGCATGTTATGACCAAGAAACTCATATTGAAGTGGATCAACACTATACTAATAATTAAATTTTGGATTAGCTACATCATGCTCATTGGGCTCAGCTTTTCCTTCCTTCGATTCAAATCTTGGTGCATCATATTAATCATCCCCATCTACATCACAAAAATCTTACTTATAAGAAAGATCTTACTCGTTGCTCACTAAGAGGAATTTAGATTCATAAGGGTGGCAAGTTGGGCCTTTTATTATTGTAGCTCTATAAGAAATATTTTTTGTTTATGTCTAAGGTGATATAACACCTCTTTTTCATACTCAACTTCTTATTTGTATAACATCTTGGGAGGAAAAGGATATTGGTCGATATGATGTACTTTTACCTCTTGGCATCTCATACCAATATTTTGCATATTACAAGATGTATCCCAATCTCTTCCACTAGTACTTATATCATCCATTTGTATCTAAATACCCTTATAGTTATATTATTCTTTGTAATCATCATAAGGGAACTCCTCCTTTCTCATTAAGAGAGAACTTGCATACTCAAATATTTCTAGAAGGGTTTCAAAATGCTCAATTTGTGCCTTATTTTTTTCAATTTTATCATCATATGATATGCTAGAATTAAGGGGATATTGGTTAACAATATCATGGTTTTTAGTGTTAAAATATTTCATACATGAGTCAATAATTGTATCCACATCCCTTCAATCAATATCTATATCATAGCCTTAAATATGAGCATTGAATGGGATTCAATCACTCTCAAAAGCTCTAACACCTCTTCTTTAAGAAAGTATATATAGTACTCTCGTTTAACTTCATATTTATATTATCTTGAGAGAAGTGGGATGATGACCATCAAAATGTATTATCAAGTCTTTATATTCCACATCATGAATTTGTATATATTCATCAATCATTTCATAAACCTTTATTCTCCTAACAAGATTATTTTCTCTTTTAATTTCATAAACAAACCATTGCATCTTTCTATTTTTTCTAATTATGCCATTTTCAATTAAGTCTTTAGATGAAAATAAGTTTTATCTCTTGAATCAATAAATAAATTATTTCTATATGTTGCTCCTAATTTTGAAGAATGATATGTTATATCTAAATGACTTACATAATTTTTAGCTTCCCATAATAGATGTCCTCATGCACTAGTAGAGGTTAAAGCTACATATGCATCTTGTTGGTAATTGAGATACCTTATTTCCTCTATTACAAGGATTTTTGATCTAAATGCTAGTTCTAGGTTGACTAAAAAAGATTTTCAATTATTCATTTAAAGAGATACAATAATTTTTCCAATAGCTATAACTTCAAAACACTAAGAAAGGACTATTTTCCTATTAATTTTATGTTCCTTTAAGGTAGATCAACAAACTAAATATAACTACCCAAAAGCATAGTTGCAATATTTCTTTTTGAGTTTCCAGGGTTCATGGAATAATATTGGGTTAAAATTTCCTTAAAAATGATGCCCCTATTACGAATAAGATGATAAGAAATCAATCGAACCAAATAAAAAATAATATTGTTGCAAAATTTATTTTCCTATGTTATGAAGGTTCATGGAATAATATTGGATTAAAATTTCCTTAGAAATGATGCCCCTATTATGAAATAATGCCCCTATTTTCAAAATAATCTCCAAGTCTTTATTCTTAGAACACACTGATATACTAAGAGGGGGGTGAATCAGTATATCCCAAAAATTAATCAAACTCAACTTTATCAACCAAAACTTTCTACTACCTTAAAATAGATAAAGAATCAAACTATGCAATTCAAAACATAACCACACAGCCACAACACTAGATTTACATGGAAAACACTAGAAGGGAAAACCATAGTGATCAAGTTGATTGGATCTACTGTTCAAATCTAGCCTCATAAATGAAAACAAGATTTACAAGTCTTATGTGCTACAACACAAAGGAAGCTACAACTCCCTAAAACACATTTTTTTTGGCTTCATCCAAAGGGAGCTACATCTCTTTACAAGAAACAACACTTATAGAAAGAGGATACAAAATTTGTACAAAATAATTGGAAAAAATTGTTGATCAATCACCACCATAACATCAACACCCTTCACACTCACATGTGTCTTCAATACATTTTCTCAACAACCTCTGCTATCTTCAACTCACTTCCACGCACATATAATCAAACATACCTCCTCACATAATCACACTCACTCACACTCTTTGCAACAAACTTGATCTTTTATTTATACATTCCACAAGCTTAAAAAAGTTTCTCCTTTGTTGGCCAAAATGAAAAGTATGACATGAAATACACAACGTCCATAACAAGTTGGCTTCTAAGGCATGATCAATAGTAAGTAGAATTAAAATATGTTTGAAACCAAGATATAATTGGGGCCTATTTTACATTAGCACACATATCCACACTAGTGCACACTTACAAACACCTGGCACAATCATCTCAACATACCAAGTTAGTCCATAAAACACTTAACACCCAAAATATCAATTCTAGACCAAAAGCAATACTAGAGAGATAAATAACATCATCTAGAGGATGCCATGAATATTATATGGCTTGCCAAACATTCCTATAAACAACTTTTATCTTTTCAAGCCATTTTATATTGGTACAAGCACTTGAGAACTGATGTTGGTATCCATAATACACCCTGGTTACATAGTCTTGATGTAAAACATTGAAAATCATTATTGCAGTAAATAAATAAATTTGAAACATTAACTATGCATACCAACAAAGTCAAATGTCAAGATGCGATGAAATATGGTGGAATTATTATCTCTCTCTATTTACCTTAACTAGCAACAAGACTTATCTTCACATAAATGAATTTAAAAACTATTGCGGTACATGTTATCACTTGAAACTTGATCATATGTGTATCTTACTTGTATCTAGCAATCCTCCAAACTGCAAGACCATATCATCAATGGCAAAGAACTGTGGAGCATTATACTATTTCTTTGTGATTGCAACTACCTTGTTTCACTACTATCTTCACTCTCCTAACTCTAAAACTCTTTGCAGTAAGTTTCATGATCTCAATTTGAACCATACATATCAGAGAACAGTTACAAGCTATCTACTCTATCTGCAAGCTCATAACTTCAAATGTAGTAAAATGTGTTACATTATCTTGAGCCTATGAAACCTTTCCTGACTTATGAACTTTACTTAACCAAATTTCTTCAAAAAATTTGCAACTTTCTTTGCTAAGCCACATGACTTCATAACTTCCATGACATTCATTATCAACACAACTCATCAAAGATATTGAGAACATACACTTATCATGAACTTAAACATGAAGTTTAGAAGATAAGGTACAATTATGTATATATGCTATTGATCATCATCACTCCTTTGATCTACTCCTTTGACATCACCACATAGTTGAAATCAATGACAACATATGTAACAATATCCCCCTTTGGAATTGATGGCAATACTGTCTTGATATACAATTTCTCCCCCTTTGACATCAACGAAAAAGGCCTAATGGTCTTGCTCTATGCTAGAAAAAAACATATAGGCTCCCCCTATCTATACAAACCTTATTATTCTTTATCAGTCCATTCCACCTAATAAGTAGCCTTTGACACTTCAAGACTTATGTAGGAAAAGTTGTTCTTCAATTTCCTTCAGCTGGGCAAGAGTTGTATTTTAGTACTTTACAAAAGACAAAATGTGCATTTTCTTTCAAGATGAATATACAATTCATATTCTTCTACCAAACTGGTTGACACCTTTACTTTTTGAACAATTTTTTCTACCTCTATCACAATGCTTGTCAAGGATGCTAACCTCATAGTCACAACTCCTTCTAGCTAAACAATTTCTCCTTTTATTTTCTCTCTTTGGTCCATAAGCTTCTTCAGTTGGGAGTGTAAAATTTCTATTTGTGCCCTTGTAGCACCATATTTTTCCTTCACCAGACTATATTTGTGACTCAATAGAGTCAGTTTGATCCTTTATGCTCTTTGTAGTTCCTAGCCATTTAAAAAAAAATGATACAACACTTTGGAATCCTCTAAGAAATTTTTAATGCTTTTCACATTCTCTTGCAATTTCTTATGTGCCTTAGCACATGTGCCAGAGGCATCAACCATTGTTTTGTTGTTCACTTGTTCAATCACCTTTTGCTTTTCCTACTTCTCTAGACAAGATGATTGAGCTTTGAAAGACTCCAATAGAAGCTTCATCTATTGTGTGGGATGAAGAGATGGATCTCTTTTTACCTCAAGCAATTTCTCCTGAATTATCTTTATTGCTTCTTCCAATAGATGTATCTCTTTTTTCTTTGGGTAAATCCTCTTGAATTATCTTTACTGATTCTTCAAACAATTCAGCTCCCTCAACTTATTGTTGAAGAATATCTTTCCTTGCAGTGGATTGAAGTATATCTCCTAGTTGTAACTTGTCGAGAGGAGATATGTTGGACAATGAACTTTAAGAAACCTCCCTTAAAAAAAGAAATAAAATCCTAGCGAATCTTTCATTTTTTTGGGAAAAATTACTATTTTCTATAGGCAAATCATTCCTTTTTTGGAAAAAAATGTTAATTTTATTGGTGATTTTTTTACATCACTAATTTTTTGTAGAAAATATTGGAAAACCTTGGAAAATAATAAGAAAATGCATTAATTATGATGGAAAATCCTTCTAATCTAGAAAAAATCTTATGGAAAAGTAGGGGCCCAAGGGTGGAAACTGTCAACTGGTTTAAGGGGTAGACTATAATATTTACCTATCATCATTAATTTAAAATATAATCTAATGAATCTCATTATATTTCGTGAGGTAAAATGTACTTAATTTTAATTTTTATGGGACCTAAAATTGCTTTTGGATTATTTATCTTAGAAGATCATTGATCCAAAAGTTATTTCTTTTCTCATAAGCATTACAAATCTTGGGTAGATTTTACCTCATAGAATACAACTAGGACCATTAGATTATATTGTAAATAAATTGGAAATTAAATATTAGAAATATGGCCCTAAATCAACTAATAATTATGATATACTATTGGTGAATTAATATATATTTCTACTATTACCATTAGATTATGAGAGACAGGGAATGACATAGATAGGGAGTGGTAGGGTGGGAGGGATAGAGGGAGGGAGAAAGAGGGAAGGAGGGAGATTTGGAGTGGTAGGGTGGGAGGGATAGAAGGAGGGAGAGAAAGACGTAATGAGGTAGATAGGGAGTGGTAGGGTGGGGGGATAGGTATAAAGTGAGTTAGAGAGAGGGAGGGGTAGGTGGAGAGAGGTTTTATGTGTGTGTGTGAGGGAGATAGTGAGTGGTAAGGTGGGAGGGATAGAGGGAGGGGGATAAATAGGGAACAATAGGGTGGGAGGGATAGAGGGAGAGACACAAAGAGGGAAGGAGGGAGATAGACACATGTAGGCTAGGAGAGGAAGGTGTAGAAAGAGTTAGGGAGAGAGAGAGAGAGGAATAAGTGGAGAGAGGTTGCATGGGAAGGAGGGAGAGAGAGAGAGGGAAGGAAAGAGATAGGGAGTGGTAGGGTGGGAGGGATAGAGGGATGGTGAGAAAGGGGTAAGGAGAGAGATGGGGAGTGGTAGGTGGAGAGAGGGAGGGAAAGGGATGGAAGGAGGGAGATAGGAAGTGGTAGGGTGGGAGAGACAGAGGGAGGGAGAGAAATATGGAAGGATGGAGATAAAGATATGTAGGGTAAGATAGGTAGGTATAGAGAGAGTTAGGGAGAGTGGGAGGGGTAGGTGGAGAGAGGTTGTATGTGTGTGTGAGGGAGAGAGGGAATGAGAGAGAGGGAAGGATGGGGATAGGGAGTGGTAGGGTCAGAGGGATAGAGGGAGGAGAGAAAGAGGGAAGGTGGGAGATAGGGAGTGTTAGGGTTGGAGGAATAGGTATAGAGAGATTTTGAGAGAGGAAGGGGTAGGTGGAGAGAGGTTATGTGTGTGAGGGAGATAGTGAGTGGTAAGGTGGGAGGGATAGATGGAAGGAGAGAAAGAGAGAAATATGGAGATAGGTAGTGGTAGGGTGGGAGGGAGAGGAAGAGGGAAGGAGGGAGGTAGGGAATGGTAGGGTGGGAGGGATAGGTAGTTATGGAGAGAGGGAGGGGTAGGTGGAGAGGGGTTCTATGTGTGTGAATGAGAGAGGGAGGGAGAGAGAGAGAGAGAGAGGGAAGGAGGGAGATAGGGAATGGCAGGGTGGGAGGGCTAGAGGGAGGGAGAGAGAGGGAAGGAGGGAGATAAGGAGTGGTAGAGTGGGAGGGATAGAGGGAGGGAGAGAAAGAGCGAAGGAGGGAGATAGGGAGTGGTAGGGCGGGAGGGATATGTATAGAGAGAGTTAGGGAGAGAGAGGGTAGGGTGCGCAGAGGCTGTGTAAAAGAGGAGATGAGGGAGGGTAGGGTGAGGATAGAGGGAGGGATAGAAATAGGGAAGGAGGGATATAGCGAGTGGTAGGGTGGGAGGGATAGAGGGAGGGAGATAAAGTGGGAACGATGGAGATAGGGAGTGGTAGGGTGGGAGGGAGAGAGGGAGGGAGAGAGAGGGAAGGGGGGAGATAGGAAGTGGTAGGGTGAGAGGGATAGAGGGAGGGAGAGAAAAAGGTATGGATGGGGATAGAGAGAGGTAGGGTAGGAGAGGTAGGTATAGATAGAGTTAGGGAGAGAGGGAGGGGTAGGTGGAGAGAGAAGTAGAAATAGTGGGGAAATTGGGTTCAGGAAGGAGAGGTAGGTATAAAGAGGTGGGGTGGGATGGATTAAGGAAAGTTATGTATATAGAGGTAAGGTGCAAGGAATAAAGAGAGAGGTAGGTAAAAATAGATAGAGAGGTAGGGTGGGAGAGATAGAAAGAGAGAGATCTAGTGTGTGTGTGTGAAGAAAGAGTGGGGAGGGAGAGTTAGAGAGAGGGGTAGGTAGAGAGAGGGAGAGGGGTAGGTAGAGAGAGGGAGAGGGAGAGAGTAAGGGAAAGGACTTGGGATAAGTTGACAAAGTGACCTACGGTTGGAGGGATGGAAAGAGAAGGGGGAAGGTGGGAGGGATAGAGAGGTAGGGTGAGACAGATTGAGAGAAATGTAGGTAGAGAGGGATAGGGTGAGTGGAGATAAACAAGTGTATAGAGGGAAGGTGAGAGAGAGGGAGAGATGGAGAGAGAGAGACATAGATGTATATATTTATCTCACTTGCTTGTTGTTCTATTATAATAAATTATACAATATTTAAAAATCTCTTGCAACAATCCATCAAATAATTTTTAAATATATTATATTATTAATATATAATATTATATTTATATAATATAACACATAATATTTATATTAAATATAATGTATATTATATTAATATTAGTATTTCCTAGTATATATTATTTTACCATAATATATATTAATTTATCATATATCATATTATATATATTAATATTTTAAATATATATAAATATTTATATTAATATCAATATTATAATATGTTAAATTTGAATCTATAGTGATATTTATATATGTTAATATTTTTATTAAAAGAAACATATATTTTTTCTCAAATTAAAATAACGGATATCCATTTTTTAAATTAGAAATAGATATGCATTCCTCTAAAAGTTGGATATCCATTTTTACCTTTACAAAATGGATATGTGTTTCTGTCGAATATCCGTTAATAACATATATCTATTTTGCTTCAGTATTTCATTGGAATTTGGCTTGGGGCTGTCCAATCCAAAAAGTCAACATCCCCAACATGTTTATAGGGGTTGCAAGGGTTTTTGAACTTCACCCTCTATGTTGAAAATTTGTATTCATCTAATTTTGATGAAACAAAAAAGGGTTTATTCAGAAAATTGTTAGCATTCAACAAATACAAGATATGTTTTATTTTAAATTTAATAGGTAATTATTATTGGTTTTCTTCATTCACTATGTTTAAATTCTTGATTGATAGGCTGATTGAAAAACATCTATAGCTTTTAAATGGTTATACAAATTTTGAATCTAAAAGATGTGTCACACACTGTGCTTCACAAGCTATAGTTTAAAAAAATGAATTTCATAAAATTTTGACCAAGTTAGGGTGGTCGAGCAAAGTTTTTTTAATATTTTTAAAAATTCCTACTAGAAAATTCATAACTAATTATTTACTTACAAAAAATTACAAAAAAAGTGTGTCACATCTAGGCATGTGTCCTCTACTTATATACAAATACCTCTTTTTTAAAAAAAATTTAATGTACGACTACATTGAAATTTTAAATTTTCACCAAATCAAATTACTTTTTTCTAAAAAGGACCTAGTATCTTACAAACTACATTCAATTTGTTACAAATTCTTTTCCTACATATTTTTGAAATTATGTTAATAACCTATTCAAATTCTTATGTGATGTTGCTTAAGTCTATTTTTTGTATTTTTATTGCCACTTAAGGACCTATTTGGCCCATAATGATCTTGTACTGACCCACTATATTCAACTAGTGATTCCCCCATCATTCTTAGTTTCTCATGATATCTCTTTCTACCTTCTTTTGAAAAATTTTCAACATTTCCTTTTTTATTTTATTTTGATGAAGTCCTAAGGAAGCTAGATCTTTTTTTTACCATTTTTCTTAATTCATGTCTTGATAGACCCCCAACCTCGACACTATCATTAGCTATTTTTAATTGAACCTCCTCCACAAAATAACCAACCTCTACCATAATAGA
Source organism: Sequoia sempervirens (assembly GCA_007258455.2). Classification (NCBI taxonomy): domain Eukaryota; kingdom Viridiplantae; phylum Streptophyta; class Pinopsida; order Cupressales; family Cupressaceae; genus Sequoia; species Sequoia sempervirens. Next base: position 111,546,054 of record VDFB02049217.1, on the reverse strand, counting down.
GTCACTCCCAACAACCTTCAAATGTTGGGACATAGGATGGTCATCTCAAAAAGAAACTTCAGTGTGCATAGCTTTTTGAGAGTTTGAAGGCATATTGACATCCACTATGAAGGGGGAATCAATAGTGCAATGGGGGGAATCACTTCTTGCTAATCCTACTAATTGTCTTGTAAAAAAAATTAAGGAGTTTTAAATTCTCTAGAATGTCAAACTTATTGCTAAATTTTTCCCTTGATATATCCTTTTTCTATTGGTACACTCTTCCCATTATTCTAGGATTTTACTGAGATAAATCCATTTGTATTTGATTCAGTTGTATGTATAGGGGCCTTCCTTTTCGCTTTGTCCCTAATATATTGGGGCTTGAAGGCATGCCAAGTGACGAGGGAGCAAACCTGAGACACAAAAAATGATGCCAACAACCAGAGAACTTTGATTATTATTTAGAATGGAACTTCTTACATGTAGAGGATCACAAATCCTCAAGCTCTGCAATACACAAATTATAGAAATTACGGAAATTACAAAAGACCCCCTTTTGCAGCATGCAAACTCTTTTCCCCAAAAAGCTACCAAAAATCAGAAATCCCGCCCATTAATAGAGCTCCTTTCCAATTTGGAGCCAAAACAACATTCAAATTTGAGTTTTTGCGGTTTGGCACTCAAATTACAATTTGAAATTCACATTTGAATTCACATTAAAAAATTAGCACATTTCTAAAAACGCACCAACTTCTGGAAGCCATAACTTTTAATCCGACTATCGGATTTTCAATGATAATACCTTTTCAGAAAACTCTCAAAAAGATGATGTGGCAAAAAGTAGGACCTATGGCCAACTACTTTGGGTTTTCAAAAAATTTTGGGTCCATTCAGAGCCTCTAAGGGCCTCAAATTTGGCTTCAAATATTTTAATAGCTAAAGGGGTATCCATAAATCCAAAAACATCTAAGAAACAACCAACAAAAAATTAAAATATTTCTTTTTTTGGGTGATGTAGGATTGCCCTCACACCACTGGATGCTCCTACATCACCAAGTCTCCTTTGGGCCTTTGTTTAGGAAGTTTCTCTATAGGTGTCCATGTAGATGACATATACGACATTGAAATGGGAGAGTCACATAATCCAATTGTTGAACCCATTGCATGTTGCCTAATCTAATTTCAACATATTCATGTAGAGGGTTATAAATAAATCTATTTCAACACAAATTTGAGCAAAAATTGTTACGTTCCTTTCTAGTGTCTAATGTGAAGGACCCAATGGTTTCTCGAGAACAATAGTAATGGATTGCATGATATCATTTATCTCCAAAATTACATGGGTAGATAGGGGAGCCAAACCCAAGCACTAATTTTAGATAGGAGTTACTCCATCGAATCAAAACCTGCATGCCATGGTTTGATGAATAGACCTAGACATTATTGTTAAAGTAGGGACCTCCTTTAAAGATCACATTACAATCAACCATTTGTTGTAACAATAATCTCCATATTCCCCTCTAGATGCCAATTCTTGTAGACCATGTATTTATTAAAGGAAAAGAAACCTTGATACCATGAATGTGTAGATCAATGCATGCTCAACTAGGTACAACGTCTTCAACAATCACATCTAGGTTAATGACCATAATTGGATGATCATTGTGTCACTCCAAATAGTTGTTTGAATGAGAGTGAACATATTGTCTTTGAGTAGATCTGATGTCAGAAGTTGCATGGAATAGGAAATGCATGTCATTAGCATGACTTGATGATAAAGAATCATCACCCCAAACCACCCCTTTAAAGGAGATGGGGGGGCTCCCCCAAATCCCCAAGCACCGCCATGCAAATATTAATACCCTACCATTGAAAGAATGAACCAAAGGAATAAAGAAGCTACAACTTCCAAAAGAATCCAACACTAAACCCACACTGAAATAGGGCTATACTACCTGTAGCAACCCGTACAAATGTAGATCTAAAATACTAAGAGAATAAAACCATAGGAAATATAGATCAAGTGCTAGTAGGTTTTCACAACGCCCTCACCTATTCATGCCACACCCTCAAGCTCGTGGTGTCGCCATGCACCCATACAACATAAAGCTTCATTATATATAATTAACTATTATCAAGATATCTTTAATATATTTACTTAAAAGAGAATATTAATGATGATAATATTAATTAAATATCTTAAATATATTTATTTAAAAAATATTTGAAGTGTTTATATTAATTTTTTTTATTTGGTATGTATTATGCTTTTAAATGAATGTATTTAAGATTAAAAAAAAAAAGAAGAGAGTATATTTTATTCATGAAGAGTTATTTTATTTACATATCTTTAAAAAATGGTTTCTTTATTTTAACATGAAATTATTTTATTTGGAACATATTTAAAACCTTTAGTGCATTTACTTTATGTTATTATAGAGCTATTTTATTTACTACATGTGTTATTAGCCGATAGGATATTTGTGTGAACTTTGGTCCTAATTTTCATCAGTCTCCCCAATTTTTTCAGTCTTCTGGCAGCCATGAAAAAGGTGGCGGATGGTTTTTTGTTTAAAAACACTTTGGTCAGAATTTTCGTCATCCTTCCAATTTTTTAGCCTTTTGATGGCCGTGAAAAAGGTGGTAGAGGCAGTTGTTGGTTGCCTTGGGAACAGGGTGGCGTATTTCCTACCGTGTGGATAGAGAAGGCCACCAAAATTAAATGCTGGTTTGTATCAACATTAATTGTTGTATGCTTTGTGTGTACTAGCGATAGTTGTAATAACACCTGCCATTTAACGCCTTGGGGAACATAACAAATGTTTGGGAATTTTTTTATAAGGAATTGTTTGGTGTCATTCTGTTGCTATACCTGTTATCAGAGTTGTGAGTGAGGAGGGTAAACTTCTATTATGGTGCAAGCTCGATCAAGCCTTATGCAACTTCTGTGAAGGTGGTTGGAGGTTATTTTGTGTTTTTTGCATGAGGCAATGCTTGCAAAAGCAAAAGAAAAGTGTCGCTTGTGATAATTTTTTTCCCATTTTTGTGTAGGAGAGCTAGCAGGAAGAGGTGTGTTTGAAGCAAGTGGGAAGAGGTGCATGTCAAAAAACCCTTTGTGATATTGTTTCATTTCTGGTTTACGGTCTGTGCCAAGCTATATTTTTTTATGTGTGATAAGGTACTGCTGATTGTTTCAAATTTTGATAAGCTGTTGTTGAGAATATATTATATAGTTTGTAAAAATGAAATATTATCTAATTTATGGTTTGAATTTTGTGTCTATGGTTTTGTATGGGTTTGTTACTGTGAATTTTTGTGGGTTTTTCTTTATGATTTCCATTTTTTGGCTATGTTTGCAATGGGAAAAAAATGTTTAGGTTATGCAATTTTTTGCAGGCTTGAAGAAATAAGGCAGCCTAGAGAAAGCTAGTAGAAAGAGGTTGTTTGAAGCAAGAGGGAAGAGGTGCATATCGAAAAAAATGTTTGTCATATTTTTTCATTAGTGGTTCATGGTTTGTGCCTAGCTGTATTGTTTTATTTACAATAAGGTACTGTTGATTGTTTCAAATTTTGATAAGGTGTTGTTGAAAAAAGACTAAATTGTTTGTTAAAATGAATATTGTTTGGTTTAAGGTTCACATTTTGTGGCTATGGTTTTGCATGGGTTTGTAACTTTGATTTTTTGCATTTTGTAGGTTTCTCTGTCTGGGTTAGTGTTCAAACCAATATTGTGTGATTTATGGCTTCTGTTTTGTGGTTATGGTTGCAACAGAATAAAATAGTTAATGTTATACACTTTGTGTTAGATTCCATTGGGCATTTTTTATTATTGTTCTCTTGCTTAAACTATATTGTTTCATTTTCAAGGTGTTGTTGAAAAGGCTATATTGTTTCAATTTTCGATAAGGTTGTGTTGAGAAAAGAGTATATTTTTGTATGGGTTTGTTACTATCAATTTTATGTGGGTTTCTCTTTATGGCTTATGTTTTGTGGCTATGTTTACAACGGAATAAAATTGTTGATGTTATGCAGTTTTTGTCAATTGTTATTGTCTAGCTTAGACTATTTTGCCTCATTTTTGATAAGGTTCTATTCAAAAGGCTATATTTTTTCAATTTTCGATAGGGTGTTGTTGAGAAAAGACTATATTGTTTGTTAAGAGAAATATTGTTTCATTTATGGTTGCGTTATGTGGCTATCATTTTGCATGGGTTTTGTGGCTATAGTTTTGTGGGTTTCAAGTTGTGTTATGTGGCTATTGTTTTGCATGGGTTTTGTGGTTATGGTTTTGTGGGTTTATTTGTCTGGGTCGCTGTTGAAACCAATGTTGGTTGATTTATGGCTTCCATTTTGTGGTTATGGTTAGAATGAAATAAAATAGTTCATGTTGTACACTTCATGTTTGGTTACATTAGGTATTGTTGATTATTTTTTTCTAGGTATGTGCAGGATCATCATGGAAAAAATAGGCCCTTAAGTGGCAAAAAGTTCAGAAAAATCAAAGTTAGGCAACTTGACATAAAAAATTGCATAAGTTATCTATATTATTTTAAAAATATGTATGAATAGAATCTATAGAAAATTGAATTTAGTTTCTAAACTACTAGGTTTATTTTATTTTAAAAAAAATCTATTTGGTGAAAATTTGAAATTTCAATGCAGTAGTACTTAAATTTCAGGGAAAAAATAAGAAGTAGGTGTCTATCTGACCACCCTAACCACAATAAAATGATAATATTTTTATAAGATTTTAGATATAAGTAGAGGACTCATGTCTCGATGTGATGCATATTTTTGTAATTTTTTCCAAGTAAATAATTAATTATGAATTTTATTACAACTTTTAAAAATAAAAATATTGTATGTCTAACCACCTTAAATTGGTCAAAACTTTATGAAATTAATTTTTTTTTAATCCTATAGTGAATCATAGAATGTGACACATGTTTTAGATTAAAATAAGTGATAACGTTGAAAGCGTAAATATTTTTCAATTAGCCTATCAATCAGGACTTTAGTTGTAATTCAAATAGAAAATGAATAATAATTATTTATTAAATTCAAAGTAAAGCATAATTTATATTGTTAGAAAGTTGAGAATCTCCTTTAAAAACCCTTTTCGTTTCATCAATTTTGGGTAAAAAAAATGTCATCAGCCACATACCCTACAAAAACCTATCATATTGCCACTTTTTGGCCCATCATGATCCTGCACATACCCCTCTGTCTTAAGCTATATTGTTTCATTTTCAATAAGGTGCTCTTGAAAAGGCTATATTGTTTCAATTTTCGATAAGGTTTTTTTAGGAAGGAGTATATTTTTGGATGGGTTTTTCATTGTTAATTTTCGAGAGGGTGTTGTTGAGAAGGCTATATTGTTTCAATTTTTTATAAGGTTTTGTTAAGAAATGAGTATATTTTTACTTGGGTTTGTTACTATCAATCTTTGTGGGTTTCTCTTTATGGCTTTCGTTTTGTGGCTATGTTTGGAATGAAATAAAATTGTTAATATTATGCAATTTTTGTTGGTTGTTGTTGTGTATCTTGGGCTATATTGTCTCATTCTCGAAAAGGTGTTGTTGAGAAGTGTTTGAATTCTCGTTAAGGCATTGTTGAGAAAAGACTATGCTAGCTTGGGTTATATTTTTGCATTGGTTTGTTACTATGCATTTTTTTGTGCTTTGTGCAATCAACAATGCATTGATGTTATACAGTTTATGTTTGATTACATTATTCATTGTTGATTATTGTTCTCTAGCTTAGACTATATTGCTTTATTTTTGATAGGGTGTTGTTGAAGAGGCTATATTATTTCAATTTTTGATAGGGTGTTGTTGAAAATGCTAGATTATTTCAATTTTTGATAAGGTTCCATTTAGAAAAGAGTATATTTTAATATTAATATATATGTATATATAAATAGGGTATGTGCAGATCATCATGGAAAAAACAAGCCCTTAAGTGGCAAAAAATTTAGAAAAATCAAAGTTAGGCAATTTGACATAAAATTTGAATAAGTTATCTATATTATTTCAAAAATATGTAAGAATAGAATCTGGCAAATTGAATGTAGTTTCTAAACTACTAGGTTTTTTTTTAATTATTTGGTGAAAATTTGAAATTTCAATGCAATAGTATTTAAATTTCAAGGAAAAAATAAGAGTGGGTGTTTGTCTAACCACCCTAACCACAATAAAATGATAATATATTTTAATAATATTTTAGATATAAGTGGAGGACTCATGTCCAGATGTGATGCATATTTTTTTTTAATTATTTTCCAAGTAAATAATTAATTATGAATATTTTATTACAACTTTTTAAAAATATAAAAAAATGTATGTTTGACAACCTTAACTTGGTGAAAACTTGATGAAATTCAATTTTATTTCTTTTAATACTATAGTATGTTAAGCATAGAATGTGACGCATTATTTGGATTCAAAAAAAGTGATACCGTTTGAAAGTTATAGATGTTTTTCAATCAGCCTATCAATCAGGACTTTAGTCATAATTCAAATAGAAAATGAATAAAAATTATTAGTTAAATTCAAAGTAAAGCATAATTTATATTGGTGGAAAGTTGAGAATCTCCTTTAGGAACCTTTTTTGTTTCATCAATTTTGGGTAAAAAAAAGTCGTTAGCCACATACCCTACATATGCCCATCATATTGCCACTTTTTGGCCCATCATGATCCTACACATACCCAATATGTATATATATACATATATTTATGTATATGCCAATTTTTTGTGTGTTTCTCTTTATGGCTTGTGTTTTGTGGCTATGTTGGCAACAAAATAAAATTGTTAACATTATGCAGTTTTTGTCGATTGTTGTTGTCTAGCTCGGGCTATATTGTCTATTTTTTGATAAGTTATGTTCAAAAGGCTATATTGTTTTAATTTTTGATAAGGTGCTATTGAGAAAAGACTATATTGTTTGTTAAAATAAATATTGTTTCGTTTATGGTTGTGTTATGTGGCTATCATTTTGCATGGGTTTTGTGGCTACAATTTTGTGGGTTTCTCCATCTAGGTTGATGTTGAAACCAATGTTGTTTGATTTGTGGCTTCCGTTTTGTGGTTATGGTTGGAACAAAATAAAATAGTTAATGTTGTACACTTTATGTTTGGTTACATTGGGTATTGTTGATTATTTTTCTCTATCTTAGGCTATATTGTTTCAATTTTTTATAAGGTTCTATTCAGAAAAGGAGTATATTTTTGGATGGGTTTGTCATTGTTAAGTTTTGAGAAGGTGTTGTTGAGAAGGCTATATTGTTTCAATTTTTGATAAGGTTTTGTTGAGAAATGAGTATTTTTTACTTCAGTTTGTTACTATGAATCTTTGTGGGTTCCTCTTTATGGCTTCCATTTTGTGGCTATGTTTGGAATAGAATAAAATTGTTAACATTATGTAGTTTTTGTTGGTTGTTGCTTCCTATCTTGGGCTATATTGTTTCATCCTCGAAAAGGTGTTGTTGAGAAGTGTTCCAATTCTCGTTAAGGTGCTGCAGTTTTTGTTGATTGTTGTTGGCTAGCTTGGGTTGTATTTTTGCATTGGTTTGTTACTATGCATTTTTTTTGTGCTTTGCAACAATCAACAACGCCCTTTGGAAAATAACATAAATTGTTTTAGAAATACTCGAGAAATGGTTTTTTTAATATGCACCTCTTCTCGCTTCCTTCAAATACACCTCCTTCTGCTTGCTTTCTTTGCGCTCTGTTCTTTCTCCAGCACCTACAAAAAATGGGCACAAAATCATCACAACTAAGACTTTTGTACTGCTTTTGCAACCATGGAGCCATGCAAAAAACACAAAATAACCTCCAACCACCTTCACGGAAATTCCACAACTGATAATTGCACTTGCATCTTCACATAAGCTTTTCCTCCTCACTCACAACTATTATATATATATATATATCTATATATCTATATATATATCTATATATATATGTGTGTATATATATATGTATATATGTGTATATATGTGTATATATATGTATATGTATATATTTATGGCTTCCATTTTGTGGTAATGGTTGGAACGGAATAAAATAGTTAATGTTGTACACTTTATGTTTGGTTACATTAGGTATTGTTGATTATTGTTCTCTATCTTATGCTATATTATTTCACTTTTGAGAAGGTGTTGTTGAAAATGCTATATTGTTTCAATTTTTGATAAGCTTCTGTTCAGGAAGGAGTATATTTTTGGATGGGTTTATTAGTGTTAATTTTCAAGGTGTTGTTGAGAAGGCTATATTGTTTCAATTTTTTATAAGGTTTTGTTGAGAAATGAGTATATTTTTACTTCGGTTTGTTACTGTGAATATTTGTGGGTTTCTCTTTATGGCTTATGTTTTGTGGCTATGTTTGCAATAGAATAAAATTGTTAACGTTATGCTATTTTTTTTTGTTGTTGTTCTATATCTTGGGCTATATTGTTTCATCCTCCAAAAGGTGTTGTTGACAAGTTTTCCAATTCTCATTAAGGTGTTGTAGTTTTTGTCTATTGTTGTTGGCTAGCTTTTCTTGTATTTTTGCATTGGTTTGTTTAGTTTGTTACTGTGCTTTTTTTGTGCTTTGTGCAATCAACAATGCATATATATGTGCATCTAACTTTATATATACAACAGTACCTTATTGAAAATAAAACAATATACCCTGTCAAAAAATGAATTAATATGGCCTCTTTAGCAACACCTTATCAAATATAAAACCATATAGCCTAAGCTAGATTTCAATTTTTGATATAGTGTTGTTGAGAAGGCTAGATTCTTTTGATTTTTGATAAGGTTTTTTTTAGAAAAGAGTATTTTTTTTGCATGGGTTTGTTACTATGATTTTTTGTGTCCTTTTAATGGCTTTCGTTTTCTTCCTATGTCTGCAATTTAGAATAAAATTGTTAAAGATGATGCAGATTTTGTCGATTGTTGTTGGGTGGCTTGGGTTATAATTTTGCATTTGTTCGTTACTCTGCACTTTTTTGTGCTTTGTGCAATGAACAATGCATATATATGTGCATGTAATTTCATATATATATGTATATATATATATATATACATGTCTACATATATATATATATATGTCTATATATGTGTATATATATATGTATTTATATATGTATATATGTATATATGTATATATATATATATCTATATGTGTATATGTATATATATATATATATATGTATGTATATGTATATGTAGATGTATATATATATATATGCATATGTATATGTATATGTATATGTATATGTATGTATATATATACATATATATGTATATGTATATGTATATGCATATGTTGAGAATATATTCAATTTTTGATAAGGTTTTGTTGAGAAATGAGTATATTTTTACTTCAGATTGTTACTGTGAATCTTTGTGGGTTTCTCTTTATGGCTTCCATTTTGTGGCTATGTTTGGAACGAAATAAAATTGTTAACGTTATGCAGTTTTTGTTGGCTTTTGTTGTCTATCTTGGGACATATTGTTCCATCCTCCAAAAGGTGTTGTTGAGAAGTGTTCCAATTCTCTTTAAGGTGTTGTAGGTTTTATCATTTTTTGTTGGCTAGCTTTGCTTGTATTTTTGCATTGGTTTGTTATTGTGCATTTTTTTGTGTTTTGTGCAATCAAAAATGCGTATATATGTGCATCTACCTTTAGATAAACAAAAACACCTTATCAAAAATAAAACAATATACCCTTTCAAAAATTGAATTGATATAGCCTCTTCAATGGCACCTAATTGAATATAAAACAATATAGCCTAAGCTAGATTTCAATTTTTGATATAGTGTTGTTGAGAAGGCTAGATTTTTTCAATTTTTGGTAAGGTTTTGTTTAGAAAAGAGTATTATTTTTGCATGTATTTGTTGCTGTGATTTTTTGTGGGATTCTTTTAATGGCTTCCATTTTCTGCCTATGATTGCAACAAAATAAAATTGTTAAGATGATGTGGATTTTTTCTATTGTTGTTGGGTGGCTTGGGTTATATTTTTTCATTTGTTTGTTACTCTACTTTTTTTGTGCTTTGTGCAATGAACAATGTGTATATATGTGCATCTAACTTCATATATATATATATATATATGTGTGTGTGTGTGTATTTATATATGTATATATGTATATATATATATATGTATATCTATATATATATCTGTAGATAAATATATGTTGAGAAGGTTATATTGTTTCAATTTTTTATAATGGGGGTATGTGCAGGATTATCATGGAAAAATAGGCCCTTAAGTGACAAAAAATTCAAAAAAATAAAGTTAAGCAACTTGATGTAAGAAGTTGAATAAGTTATCTATATTATTTAAAAAATATGTAAGAATACAATTTGTAGAAAATTGAATGTAGTTTCTAAACTATTAGGTTTATTTAAAAAAATCTATTTGGTGAAAATTTGAAATTTCAATGCAGAGTACTTAAATTTCAGGGAAAATAAAGAAGTAGGTGTCTATTTGACCACCCTAACCACAATAAAATAATTTTTGTATAAAATTTTAGATATAAGTAGACTCATGTCCCAATGTGATGCATATTTTTGTAATTTTTCCAAGTAAAATAAATTATAAAATTTTTATTACAACTTTTAAAAAATATCAAAACTGTAGAAGTCTAACCACTAACTTGGTCAAAATTTCATGAAATTATTATTATTTTGTAATCCTATAGTATGCAAAAATAGAATGTGATGATGTTTTGATTCAAAAAATTTGATACCGTTTAAAAGCTATAGATGTTTTTCAATCAGCCTATCAATAAAGACTTTACTCATAATTGAAATAGAAAATGAATAATAATTATTTATTAAATTAAAAGTAAAACGTAATTTATATTGGTGGAAAGATGAGAATCTCCTTTAAAAACACCTTTCGTTTCATCAATTTTGGGTAAAAAAAAAGTTGTCAGCCACATACACTACAAATACCCATCATATTGCCACTTTTTGGCCCATCATGATCCTACACATACCCAAGGTTTTGTTGAGAAATGAGTATATTTTTACTTCAGTTTGTTACTATAAATCTTTGTGGGTTTCTCTTTACGACTTCCATTTTGTGGCTATATTTGGAATGGAATAAAATTGTTAATGTTATGTAGTTTTTGTTGGTTGTTGTTGTCTATTTTGGGCTATATTGTTTCATCCTCCAAAATGTGTTGTTGAGAAGTGTTCCAATTCTCGTTAAGGCGCTATAGTTTTTGTCGATTGTTGTTGGCTAGATTGGCTTGCATTTTTGCATTGGTTTGTTTTATTTGTTACTATGGATTTTTATGTTCTTTGTGCAATCAACAATGCGTATATATGTGCATCTAACTTCAGATATACAACAACACCTTATCAAAAATAAAAAAATATCCCTTGTCAAACATTGAATTAATATAGCCTCTTCAATAGCACCTTATCGAAAATTTAAAAAATATCCCTTGACAAAAATAGAATTAATATATCCTCTTCAACAACACCTTATCAAATATAAAACCATATAGCCTAAGCTAGATTTCAATTTTTGATATAGTGTTGTTGAGAAGGCTAGATTCTTTTGATTTTTGATAAGGTTTTGTCTAGCAAGGAGTATTTTTTTGCATGGGTTTGTTACAGTGATTTTTTGTGGGCTTCTTTTAATGGCTTCCATTTTCTTCCTATGTCTGCAATAAAATAAAATTGTTAAGATGATGTAGATTTTCTCGATTGTTGTTGGGTGGCTTGGGTTATATTTTTGCATTGGTTTGTTACTCTACATTTTTTTGTGTTTTGTGCAATGAACAATGGTTATATATGTGAATCTAACTTCAGATATATATATATATGTGTGTGTGTGTGTGTGTGTGTGTGTGTGTGTGTGTGTGTGTGTGTGTGTGTGTGTGTTGAGAAGGCTATATTGTTTCAAATTTTTATAAGGTTTTATTGAGAAATGAGTATATTTTTACTTCAATTTTCTACTGTGAATCTTTGTGGGTTTCCCTTTATGGCTTCCATTTTGTGGCTATGTTTGGAATGAAATAAAATTGTTCACGTTATGTAGTTTTTGTTGGTTGTTGTTGTCTATCTTGGGCTATATTGTTCCATCCTCCAGAAGGTGTTGTTGAGAAGTGTTCCAATTCTTGTTAAGGCACTTTAGTTTTTTTCGATTGTTGTTGGCTAGCTTGGCTTGTATTTTTGCATTGGTTTGTTATTGTGCAATGTTTTGTGTTTTGTGCAATCAACAATGCATATATATGTGCATCTAACTTCAGATATATAACAAAACCTTATCGAAAATAAAACAATATACCTTATCAAAAATTGAATTAATATAGCCTCTTCAGTGGCACCTAATCGAATATAAAACCATATAGCCTGAGCTAGATTTCAATTTTTGATATAGTGTTGTTGAGAAGGCTAGATTCTTTCGATTTTTGATAAGGTTCTTTCTAGAAAAGAGCATATTTTTTGCATGGGTTTGTTGCTGTGATTTTTTGTGGGCTTCTTTTAATGGCTTCTATTTTCTACCTATGTCTACAATAGAATAAAATTGTTAAGATGATGTAGATTTTGTCAATTGCTGTTGGGTGGCTTGGGTTATATGTTTGGATTGGTTTGTTACTCTGCATTATTTTGTGCTTTGTGCAATGAACAATGTGTATATATGGGCATCTAACTTCATATATATATACATATATATGAATGGATATGTATATATATATAGATATATATGCATGTATATGAATATTTATATCTATATCTATATATATATATATAAATATATATGTATATATATATGTATATATATATGTTGAGAAGGCTATATTGTTTCAATTTTTTATAAGGTTTTGTTGAGAAATGAGTATATTTTTACTTCAGTTTGTTACTATGAATTTTTGTGGGTTTCTCTTTATGGCTTCCATTTTGGGGCTATCTTTGGAACAAAATAAAATTGTTAACGTTATGTAGTTTTTGTTAGTTGTTGTTGTCTATCTTGGGCTATATTATTTAATCCCCCAAAAGGTGTTATTGATAACTATTCCAATTCTCGTTAAGGCACTGTAGTTTTTGTCGATTGTTGTTGGCTAGCTTAGCTTGTATTTTTGCATTGGTTTGTTACTGTGCATTTTTTTGTACTTTGTGCAATCAACAATGCGTATATATGTGCATCTAGCTTTAGATATATGTAATACCCCTCATGTTGCTGATACTCCTTGATATTACTTATGATGTTTGATGATACATTATGTGGTGGTTATATTATTTGGTTATTCTATGGTTTTCTTTAATATTATATGTGGTGATGTTGTGTTTCTATGTTGCTATGGTTTTTGATATGTTTGCTAGTGAGTCTTGATGAAAGGACAGAGTAACATCACTTGCTTGCGAGCACCCTGCTACCCCCAATTACCTTTCACGGTGTGTCTACAATGGAGATTTACGTGCTACTTGATGTTTGTTTATTTGCAGGATGTAGGTACATGGCACCGACTCCACCTACTTGATAGGTTTGAGCGTGTCCCATAAACCCAACGGGTATGATGTTGAAAAGGGACTTGATAAGGAAGAATCCTCATCCCAAGTCTGTCACCTCATTATGAGTCTTGTTGTGTCATGGTCTTGACCTTGTCCTTGTCTCAGTATTGTTTGTTGTTTATTTATTTTATTTGTAGATAGTTGTTATTTAGTTTATCTTTATTTTATATGGGATTAATTAATGTTATCTTGTTGATGTGATTAATTGTATGTAATTGTAATTTAGTTAAATATTGGATTTAAAATATTGTAAATTAAAAGATATTTAATTAATTAAAAAGTATAGAGTAATTAATTTAAGTAAATAATGTTTGTGATAATTGATAATTGTCTTTTTCAAAATATTAATATTATAAAATCTAAGGATAATATCATGTGAGGATAAATGTGAAATTAATGAATTTTTAATTAAAATTTATGAGATAAGTGTGAGCTTTTAAAGCAATAAAAAGAACCAATGGATGGATTGGATTTTTTTTTTTAAAAGATATTTATTTATTTTTCCTTATTTTATTGTGAAAAATGGGAAGTTTCTACACACACAGGAGGGGTTTTTGGTGGTGTCGGGAAAAGAAAAAGATAGGTTTTTGTGCTTCTGTGTAAAAATTATTCTTGGAAGAAATAGATTGTTGATCCAAAAGTTAGGTAAAAGAAGAAATTGGAGAAGAAATTGCATAGGAAATCTATTTTCGAAAGAGGAAGAAGGGCTACCGTGCCGGTGGATTCGACATCAAATGAAGGACTCCAGGTTTTTTTGATATATATTTATTGTTTTGGTTTATTAATTCATTTGTTCTCTAAGGGAAATGAAAATCATGTCTACCATGTTTGAAATTGATAGTTATGTTTAAAAGAAGATTTTGTTGTTGAAATTTGTTTGTGTTAGGGTATGTGCAGGATCATGATGGGCCAAAAAGTGGCAATATGATGGCTATGTGGCTGACAACTTTTTTTTAACCCAAAATTGATGAAACAAAAAGGGTTTTTAAAGGATATTCTCTACTTTCCACCAATATAAATTATGCTTTACTTTGAATTTAATAAGTAATTATTATTCATTTTCTATTTGAATTATGACTAAAGTCCTGATTGATAGGCTGATTGAAAAATATCTATAGCTTTCAAACGGTACTATATTTTTTAAATCTAAAACATGCGTCACATTCTATGCTTCACATACTATAGGAATAAAAAAATAAAAAATGAATTTCATGAATTTTTGACCAAGTTAAGGTGGTAGACATACGAGTTTTAAATTTTTAAAATTTGTAATAAAAATTCAAAATTAATTATTTATTTCGAAAAAATTACAAAAAAATATGCATCACATCGGGACATGAGTCCTCTTCTTATATCTAAAATCTTATAAAAAATATTATCATTTTATTGTGGTTAGGGTGGTTAGATAGACACTTCTTATTTTTTCCCTTGAAATTTAAGTACTACTATATTGAAATTTAAATTTTCACTAAATAGATTTTTTTTTTTTAAACAAACCTAGTAGTTTAGAAACTACATTAAATTTTCTACAAATTCTATTCTTATATATTTTTGAAATAATATAGATAAATTATTTAATTTTTTACGTCAAGTTACCTAACTCTGATTTTTTTGAATTTTTTTCCATTTAAGGGCCTATTTTTTTCATGATGATCCTACACATACCCGTCAACTTTTAAATCTTATGTGGAAAATGATTGAGAAATCTTCTGATCTTTCTTCAACAAAACTAGTTGTGAAATTTTGATTGGAAAAGAAAAGAAAATTATTCTGGGGTTAAATTATGCATACCCAGATTTACAATTTGTCTAAAAAGAAATCAGATTGATATTTATTGTAATTTCTTTTAATATACTTTTTTGCATATATATATATTAGTTTGCCAAAAATATGTATATATATGTGTTGGGGTTAAATCTTGTATGCCCAAATTGTGTTTAAAATTAGACTGTTGATTTATTTTGTTTTTTAAATGTACTGATGCCTCATATATATATATATGATTGTACCTGAAAATAATTTATTATTCTGTCCTATTAAAGAAATAAATTATTTAAAAAAGATGATTCAATAGTTTTGGGTCGTTTGTTTTTAAAAATATATTTATGAAAGAGATTTTATATTTAAAAAATAAAATAAAATAAAATTTATTTATTGTGGGGGAGTGGTCGGCGACTGTCGTACCACCCTTGACCCCCATGGTGGGTTGTATGCAACCACCAAAGGCTACGACCCTCCCACATTGTGGTATAAATTACCACAGGCTGCGGGTGGGTATTTGTCAATGGTTTTACTTCTTTTAAAATTTGATTTCTTTTAAAATTTGATTTTTATGTATTAATACTAATATATATATATATACTTACTACTGTAAATTACAAAGATGCAAATGGGAAATTTTAATTATATGATTTAAATGCATGATGTTTTTAATATATGTTTTATTATATATACATATATATGTATATATGTATATACGCATAAAAGCATATATATATATATTAAGATGGTTATATATGTTGTGATTGTGGAATAATTAAATAAATTTGCAATGTTATAGTATAAATTGGAATTAAACTATGTGATTTAATTTAAGTTGAATGTTCTTGAGTAAACTAAATTATTTATTTTCTTGGTGAACTTATTGTGTAATTAAATGTGTTATATGGTGTCATTTTACATAATTGTTTACTCTTGAAATTATACATTTAGTCAATTATGGTTTAATTTTGATTGGGATTTTTGTACTGTGGGAAAAATCCTTCAGCTGTTATCCTTCTATAGGAGTTTAAGTTACTTAGTAGGGACTTCTAGAGGTGGAAAAATTGATGTTTTATATTTGATCTTTTAAATTGATATTTGTCCCTATTTTTGGCTATAGTTGTGACTTGATTCTACACATGGGCTGTACTATTTTTTATGAGTGTTGTTTCATATGATTTGGCAAGATGGTTTTTCCTTGCAGATGTTCCATTTGTGGTTTAGTGTTCTTGCTAGTACAACTCCTTGTTATTGGACTTTATATTTTGGGTTTTCTAGGGAGACTGGCTCTACGCGGGTGTCAGCGCACAAAGGGGCTATCAGGATAACCCACGTTAGAGTTAGAGTAATAAGTGATAACATAATTAATTAATTAGGGGGTGGGTAGTTAAACATTAATACGATAATTATGGATGCCTCATATGCCCGTTAGGGCTTTCGTAGACTAAAGGTGGGCCGAGAAGGCCATGGTTGGCATGATCGTTGCCTCGTCTTCACGAGAGGTTAACGGTTCCGTATGAGTCACCCTATGGAGCGACACCTTGAGATAGGAAATCAAGATAACCATAGATGGAGGCGGCACCTTGTGATAGGTTTTCTAGATAATCCATGTAAGGCCATACGATAACACTCTCCTCTAGGATTCCCTTTGAGCTGTTTTATTGAAATCCTTTGGAAGGGGTCTATTGTTATGTTTTGGAGATTTATTGTTGTTATGAGATATTTCTTTGTGTTCTCTTGCTTTTCATGTCTGGATTTTAGTCTTGTGTTACTGTTTGGATGTGCTTGGTCAGGGATCCTTCCTTATTTACTCCTAGCACGGGGGTGGTTGGGAGGAACGTGCTACGCAACCTGTTGGGTTCCCTTATGATGTAGTTGTACCATTCAGTGCAGAGTTTTGTTGATGTAGTTTAATCCAGAGTTCATATGCTACTAGATGTATATTTGTACCCCAGATGTATTTTATGTATTGATGTATGGGTAAAAGCACAAACTTGTGTCACACTTTATAAAAGAATTAGCCAACAGCAAAAAAAATTCTGAACTTCGACCACATAAAAGTGGTCTTTATATTTTGAATTAAAAAATGGTGTAAACTAATGAAATGTATAACTTTTGATGAAGTTTATTGTTGTAATTTTTAAAATTTTAAAAAAAATTATTTTCATTATGTTTTTATCAATTTAAGGACAAATTTTGGAATGCTGAAAATTTCAGAAAAGAGTGACTTCACGGGCCATCAAGAAACAAATTGAAAAAAACTTCATTTCTCCCTAATTTTTTTTCTCCAAATAGGTAACTTCAATATCTTGTGCATGGAAAAAGAAAAATCAAATTTTGATGTATATTTTTCTTGTAATAACGTTTTAAAGTCAAACATGTCAGAATTTGACAGTTTTCACGGGCTGTCAACTATTTTCAAATTTTTAAATCATTTTCAAAAAAAAAATTATACCCTTTTGAAGAAGACTCTCTCCTCTTGTGCCCCATATAAGATTTAAATTTTTTTAATAAGTTTTACTATCTTTTTTTTAATTTGTAATCAACTCTTGTTTTCATTTTAAAAACCTACTTGCATTATTTTAAAAATAAAATATATTAAAACTAATAAAAATATTAAAAAAATTATATATTTGGATTCTCCACTTCGAGCTCTACAAAAGGGTTTTTTTTTTTTGCAAAAAAATCATTCTGACTAAAGAAATACTTAGCTAAAGTTGAAAGTTTCAGAAAATTCTGAAA
The DNA here is from genome assembly GCA_007258455.2 of Sequoia sempervirens. Classification (NCBI taxonomy): domain Eukaryota; kingdom Viridiplantae; phylum Streptophyta; class Pinopsida; order Cupressales; family Cupressaceae; genus Sequoia; species Sequoia sempervirens. The sequence goes on along the minus strand of VDFB02049217.1, from coordinate 111,528,046 downwards.
AAAGCTAAGTTGGCTGCCAACTAGGATGCCACATAGACAGTTTCGGTAGAAACAGTTTCTATAGAAAGGGTTTCAACTGAAACCCTTTCTATAAGCTATTTCTACCGTTCAACTGAAACCCTTTCTATAGAAACTGTTTCTACCGAAACCCTTTCTATAGAAACCCCGCACATTAAAAAATCCAATTTCGAAGGCAGTTTTAAAGCGGGAAAAGGAAAATTTTGATTTTTTTGGATTCGGGCGAAACTTATTCGACCGAAACCTATGTGCCACATAATACGCCACATGGTTTCGGTCGAAACCTAGTTGGGTGAAACCTTTCCGGCTGAAAATATTTCGCTCGAAACTATTTATTTGGCCGAAAGTGTGACACAACTTTGTGCTTTTACCCGTATCATTCCCATGTGTGTTGGGAAAACTTATAATGTAATTTTGTATATGCGTTCATTGTGATGTACTTTCAGACTGATGTAATGTATTATCATACCATGTAAATCATTCTAGAACTACTATTTGTAAATATTGTTAATGTTATGTTGTATCTGTGGAAATATGCACTTTATATCTTCATGATTAATTTATAGTAATTTGCATGTAAGGTTTTAGATGGTTTATTCATATTATTTTCGTTATCATGAATGAATGTTTTGATGATGATGTGTGAATGAATGGATTACATAATTGGTAATTTAATGTTCATCTATTAACTTTTGAAGCACCCCTAAATATGCAAATAGCTCAAACCTCAAACACATATTAGCCATGGGTTAGTTAAAGCTATGCACATCTACAAGCACTCCTATGAAATAACATGTCATGCTCCAAAAATGCAAACAAATAACAAAGAAGATCAAAGAGACATATAGAAGCAAGAACAATACCTATTCCATATTGGATTGGTGTCACTTGTGAAAAGTGACCCTTTCCCAATCCTTGCTAAAACTCAAATGATACAATGCCTTGAAGATGGAGTGAAGTGGACAAAGTCGGCTCTCAATTGAAGAGAGTAACTTTGCATAAAATTTGTGGATGATTTGTTGAAGAATGAAGGTTCCATTTATAGAATCTCAAATGCTAAGAGTGCTCAAAAGGGACCAATGTGGGATAATTTTTTAGCCAAAGAGATGAAGCCACTTGTCACCTTGTGAATGGTTGAGGAATGTGCAAGTTTTGGTCAATGTACCCATAAATGAGATTGGTTGGCCTTTTCAAATTTCAAATTTTTCTTGTTGGAGGGAGAAAAGGTGACTTTAATGCCAAGTGGGGGACATGTAAAAGGGAAGTTATTGCCATGTTGGAAGGGACAAGTCAACTTGCTTTCAAATTCAAACTTGAGGAATATTCTCAAAAGATGCTTTGTTGAGGGAAAATGATGATTTTAATAAATGAATTAAAATGATTTATTGGTGCAAGTGGAAAAAGCTAGAGGATGTGATGGGTGGTTAGATTAGATTAATCATAGTTTGATTAACTTAAATGATGATTAGATGCTTTTGACCCATTTGATTTAAATACTTTGATTTATTTAAATCAAAAGGGATGGAATATGCATTTGGGATTTAATTAAATAAAGTTTTTTCATTTAATTAAAAGGGGGATGTGAGATAAAGGTTAATCAATTTGGAGGAGATAAACTTAGGAGATGGTTTATTTAATCCAAAGTTGGAATGTCGGGATTTGATTAGAAATTGATCTATTTAATCAAATGAGATAATGATAGGTTTAAATTAAATAAAGTTAATTTATTCAATTTAAATGGACGATCCTTAGAGATTGAATTAAATAGACCTGATTTACCTAGTGAATGGATGAATGTGAATTTGATTTATTTAATAAGTGGATGAATGTGATGCTAATTAAGTGCACAATGCTAATTTCACGTGTCTACAACTTTGTTATGGGATAGTGTAGTAATGTCACCTCGTGTACCCCAAGGGACTTTGATGTGCAACTTGAAACATTGGTTTTGTTGGAAAACTTAAAGTGCATTCCTTATGTTTAAAAAAAAAATTTGTTGCGTTCTTAGTTGTTCATTTGGGGTTTGCGCGATGGGGTGTTACAATATACACCAGCACTTTATTTAAAATATAACAATATACCCTATCAAAAATTGAATTAATATAGCCTCTTCAACATCACCTTATCGAATATAAAACTATATAGCCTAAGCTAGATTTCAATTTTTGATATAGCGTTATTGAGAAGGCTAGATTCTTTCAATTTTTGATAAGGTTCTTTCTACAAAAGAGTATATGTTTTGCATGGGTTTGTTACTATTATTTTTTGTGGGGTTCTTTTAATGGATTCCATTTTCTACCTATGTCTGCAATAAAATAAAATTGTTAGGATGATGCAGATTTTGTCTATTTTGGTTGGGTGGCTTTGGTTATATTTTTGCATTGGTTTGTTACTTTGCATTTTTTTGTGCTTTGTGCAATGAGAAATGCATATATACATGTATGTATATTTATATATATGTATATATATGTATATCTATATACATATATGTATATATATATGTATATATATGTATATGTATTGTAGACATGAAAAATATCCTCATCAACTAACTTCGATTCTTCCTTAATCACCCCTCTATTAACCATTTAATTAATCCATCTTAATTCCTCTATTAATCAAATCAATCAAATTTACTTAATTAAATAATATATCAATCCTAAAGTCCCCCTTTAATTAAATAAATCAATTTTATTTAATTAACTTCTAAAGTTCTTCATTTAATTAAATAAATCAAACTTATTTAATTAAACCACTAACATCATCCTCTTTGATTAAATAAATCAAATCTTTGTTTAATCCAATCTTTATCATTTTTCATCTCCTTTTGATTTATTTTAATCCATAAATCTAAATCAAATTGGTCAAATCACCTAACCTCCTCTTATTTAATCAAATCATGATTAAATCTAATCTTAAGCCATGTCACATCCTCTAGCTTTTCCCACTTGCACAAATAAATCAATTTAATTCATTTATTAAGTCTTCATTTTCTCTCATCAACAAGGCATAAAAGTGGAATATTCAGGTCCATTTCAAATCTCCCTCCAAATGGGATGAGTCCCTCCAACAAGGCATTTATTTCATCTTACAAGTCCTTTTGCATTGAAGCAAGTTTCCATTACTCCATTTGACTCTTCATCCACCTTTCCATTTCACCATTTTAAAATTTCAAATTTATGCATTTATGGGCACATTCATCAAAATGTGCACATCCTTGGCCCATTCACATGGTGACAAGTGGCTTCTTCCTATTGGTTGGTATTTATCCCACATTCATCCCTTTTTCCTCCTCTGTCATCAAAATTTTCTATAAATAAGAGGTTATCTTTTATTCTTATCATCCACAATCTAGAGCAAAGTTATTCTCTTCACATTGAGAGCTAATTTTGTCCACTTGATTGTCATAGCATAAAAATATTCATCATTTGTGCTTGTCAAGGGTTGGGAAAGGGTCACTTTTCATATCAAAGTGGCACCAATCCACTATGGAATAGGGAGGATTTGCATAAAGGTGAAGGTTGACATCGAAATCAAGCATTGGAATCGAGTGAAAACAAAGAAAGATTGGAGTTAAAGAGAAAAATGGGCATTGAAACTTGAAACTCACAAAGCATTTTTAAATGCTTAGAGCTTCCATTCTATGCATTTTTAATGGGTTTAAAAAGAACATGTGCTACTTTGTTTTATAATTTCTTACTCAAATTAATACCATTGAAAAGATGTATGTGCTTCTCTCGCGCCTCACAAAGATCTTGAGAATCAAAAGGATTTTTAGTGGTCTTAAGTTGCGTAAGTAATTTCCCACATATTTTATTTTGAGATTAAAATTGAACACATCTCGTGAGTGTGAGTGAAACATATTGCGTGTGTTTTCTCTTTGTTTCTCAACAAAGATTGATTGAACTATGAATATGTTTGCTCGCTTTTGTTTATCTTAGAGGGCCTTCCTTGTGGAAAAATTACTCACCCAAGAGAACAACCCAACCAGTAACACACTAAATCCAAGTGTATTTCCAGCTGAGATATAAAAGTGGGTACTAGAACAAAGGCCAGTATCACATAGCTGGTCCTTATGAGAAGGGCAACAATAGTCTCTTACCGCATGGGTCAATCTCCATGAATAGAAAGTCTAAATTAAAACCCTTGTGTAGAAAGGCCAAAATCCCTGTCTATTTGTTGGTGCAAGAACAGTCATTTTGAAGCTGCCCCACACTTTTATGACTTTTAGTAGAGATGGAATGTATGCCATGGGAGATTCATGGGTACTAATGCTTGGCTGCCCTAAAAGAAGTGTTGAGCCATGGAGGGGATCCAGTGGGGTCAATCATCTAACCATCTACTAAAAGTAAGCGTAGCTAGACTTGTCGAAGTGGGGACTCAAAAAATATTTTCTCAAATATCCATAGGGTTGTACTTGTTCTTGAAATCAAAACACATTTCTTTATTGAAAACATTGGAAAACAAACATTTAACATGATCATCAAATCTTAAACCCTTTAGGAGAAGCAAATATCCTTGAACGAATTCACGTGCCCTTGCTTGCCCTTGGGATTCATATCCTTAAAGGTTTCTAGGCACTTGAATTTTATCTCAATTTGCTACTACTAAAGTAAAAATTAGGTAACTCTTGCTTTGATTTCCTTGATTTCCACATAATACACTTTGTGGGATTAGAAGAAATTAAAACATTAGAAATCTAGTTTCAAAACCTAATCAAGAAGTGTTTGTGGTAAAATGAAGTCATTAAGCAAAGACTAAAGACAACTGAATCCCACACATGTGTCCCAAATGATTTCACGCAAGATCAAGATCAAGAAACCAAAGGTAAAAGCTCTTAGTCCAAAGATCACCAAAAGCATCTCTCAACGCCATACAAATTCAGACGAAGACTTCTTTTTAACTTCTATAGGAAAGCCTTAAGAAAAAACCCAAATTTGTATGAGTTCTTTTGTCAACAAAATCCAAATCTTTTTCAGGAATTTGCACACCTTGTCTAGAGAAAAGCATGTTCTTCAAAACCAAGGTCTAGTAAAGCAAGTGTATTTTTAGGTAAACATAGAATCAAAATCAAACCTTCATCCATCTTTGAACATCAAACCAAAATCATCTCATCATCAACTCTTGAAAATCTTGGAAAAATCCTCCATGTTAAACTTTGGGAAAATCATTTGAAACAAATAAAAAATCATCTTGTTTGACTAGATGTGTAGATGCATCCTTCTCCACATGTATTTAGTCAAATTATCAAACCTTGTGAACAAGTTTATCCCTTGATAACATCCAACATCTTGGGGTTTAGGAGTTCATAATCCAAAATCAAAAACCCAAATTCACTCTAGGACAACATCCAACCTCTTAGAGTTTATGAGTTCACAATCCAAATACAAATCAAATAAAATCTAATCCCAAATCAAAATCAACATCAAATCAAAGTCCTAAAGTTTAACATATCCTTCAAGACTTCTCAAGAGTTCTAATCATCCATATCATCCACCTTTCACACATTTCACCATCATACCTTTGATCCTTAAATCAGCCTAAAATTTCTCTTTTGTACCTAAAAGTTAGATCAATCCAAAGAATTAGAGATTCATCTATTACATTCTTGAAAATTTATCCATATTTTATGGTGCAAACTAGATCACAACACAAGAGGAACATGGAAACCAACAAAGAAACATTAGACTTCGAGTGACTTGAGTCAAACCGCTCCCAAAATGAACCCCATTGGGTCTGGCAGTCTCACGATTAACCTTCCTCCATTTTCGCAAGTCCATCCAGAGGAAGGTGTCCAATTAGAGGATCTTACCAATAATCCCTTTGGAATGTCACAAGAGGACATCACTCAGCCCGTCCCCCAAATTACATCATCCATTGCTCCAACTCAACCCATTGTTAACAAGGGAAGTGCATTTCTCAATGCATTGCAAACACACCCCCTCATAAACAATCAGGATTTGGATGCAAACACCATTTTGGGATAGTCCATACCCAAAAATCCATCACATCCATATGTCCCCCTCACCTTTCACGATCCTAATGACCCATCATGATCATCATTTCATGCAACACCTCTCCCCATAACCTCGCAGGGAGAAGGAGACTTATTTGGACCTTGGGGCATCTTTAACACTACATCTTCATCATTCCCCCAAGGGAGTAGGCTAATCACTTTTCCACCACTCCCCCCTTGCCATCAATATCCACATCACCTCTTGGTTTAGGGCTTCCCCCTTTACCAAATGGAAATCAACAAAATCAAATCAACCCTCTGATCATTAATCAAAATATCCTACAGAATCCTTCCATCTTGTTATTGATATCACAACAATAGATGGAAACAATCCCAATAACGCAAGCCACCACCATCACATCATCAACCATCCCCCAAATATCTCAAAACATGGTCTCTTAAGGACCAAGCATATCAATCGCACCATCCACCACTCAAACCCCAATCATCAACACGACGCTACCTCTCATCACCACAACAAGTACCATTCCAAATCCACCTCCACCACCACTGCCACCAAACTCAAACACATCAAACCAATATAGTATTGTGTTGCAAGCACTACAACAAATCCAAAATCGACAAGCTGTATAGCTAGTTGCACAACAAGCTGCCCAAGTCGTATAAGTGCAATAAGCATATCAGGCTACACAAGCTCAAGCCTCATTACAACAAAAAGAACAATAAGTAGCCCAAGCCGCTCAAGCAGTGTAGGCTGCAAAATCTGCACAAGCTACATAGATTGCACAAGCTTCCCAATAAGCACAAGCCTAGGCTTAGGCACAAGTGCAAGCTCAAGCCCAATACCAAGCTCAACAAGGACAAGCACAAGCACAAGTGCAAGTGCAGTATCTTGCACAACAACAAGCAACCCAACAACAAGCATATCAACAAGTGCTAAAACAATACCAAGAGCATAAAGAAGTAACCTAATTAGCACTTGTCGGTACAACAATAGCGACAACAAACTCAACAATAGGCACTATTAGTGCAACAACAATAGGACCAATGACAACCATTGTTGGTACAATAGTAATTGCAATCATACTTAGCACAACATAATGCACAAACACCATCCGTCAATATACCAACCAATCCACCCATCCCACCAACAATTGAACCACCACAAAACACTTTCATCCCACCCCTTGATCCACAAAATGATGTCACAACACAAATCAAGTTGCTCTTGCAATAGGTGCTTGATCTTCAATCTGGGAAAACCACGAAAACACCTAGCAACTTGTCTCCTTATTAGTTTGATAGGAGTCTTGTAATGAAATTGTTCCTAAAGGGATTTGAGATCCCAAAATTTGATAAATATCATGGGATGGGAAACCCTAAAGATCACATTAGGGAATTCCAAGTTCATTGCATGGAAATCACGTATGACGATACTGATCCTATGCAGCTATTTCCTAGAAGTTTGGCTAGCCAAGCCATGGAATGGTTCTCTTGTCTTCCTCCAAGCATCAAAAAAATCCAAGAGATAGTAGACACATTCATCAAAAACTACGCATTCAATATTGGTATGGATGTCAATCTAGAAGAATTATCAGCTTTGAAACAAGGTAAGAACAAATCATTTGCTTCTTTCTTACAATGATGGTGATCCAAGGCCAATCAGAGCAAATGGGCCATGCTTGAAAAACAACAAGTCTGCACTATCATATCCAGTCTCAATAGAGCCTTGGAATTTCATCTCAAATTGCAAGGTATCACCACGTATGACCAATTGATCTCCAAGGTGCTCAACATCGAATGAGCCCTTATGTCACAAGGAGGATCACTTGCATATCTTGAACAATAGAACAATCGCCCATCCACTAGTTACAATGAGAAACCTCGCACATGGAAAAAGAACCAAAACATTACCAATGATGGTGTTGTTGACACCAAAGTTGTCATTAGCACCCCTCAAAAAAACACACCCGCGTTGCAAAACCCCAAAACCACCATCAAAACAATCATCAAGCTAATGCAACACAACAGCCAAACAATGAAGTGATCAACAACATCAACGATCGAAGGGGACCACCCCAACAAAACAAAAAATCCTCCAAGTGGAAATAAACTTCCCTTGGAGAACCACTTGAGGTCATCATGAAGAAATTAATAAATGAAAACCTCATCAAGGCTCCTACCTATGAGAATTACCAAGAAGCAGATGGGAAACCATTCTGGTACAATGAAAATCAGCTTTGTGACTTCCAAAAAATCAAAGGGCACACCACTAATAGTTGCATGAGGTTGAAAAACCTAAACCAAGACCTCATTGATCAAAAATCATAAATGTGGAGCAGCTAGTAGGAAATTAGAACCTCAAAATCTACACGAATCTGATGCCTAACCATAACAACAAAGGGAACAATAACATTGATAAGGGGAAGGGTACCTTCAAGAGCGTGAATCATGTGTACGACCATGTCATCGCATCCCTAGATGAATATTGTGCTACCATCACCATCAAAGGAGCCCATACTAATTATGGAGTCACCACAAGAGGTGGAAAAATCACCATTGCAGGGTCATCTCATCCAAATAGAGCACCCGTGCCCAATCCAAGATATGTTCCTAGCGAGTATAATGTCCTTGATCAACTGAAAAGAGCCCTAACACAAATATCCATCATGGAGTTACTAAAAATTTCATCCGCCCACAAGAAAATCCTTGGGAAGCATTGGCTTCATCCATTGTCCCTGTGGATCTTAATGTGGAACAATTCCAAGCTACGGTCAGAAACGTCATCACTCTAAATCTCCTTATGTTCTCTGATCAAGATTTTCCTGCTCAACCATCTCATAACCATGCACTCCATTTAGAGGTCCTAGTGCATAAAAATAAAGTCAAGAGAGTCTTGGTGGATGGAGGTACAGGTTTGAACATTAAGAACCTAAAAATCTCAAAGGATTCTATCGAGAAAGGCAAAGGCATCACAATCAGGGTGTATGATGATCAAGAAAGAGTGTCCCAGGGCACAATTCAACTCCCTATTCAAGTAGGGCCAGCTATCATGGAAACCATCTATCAGGTCCTGGACCTCGATTTTCCTTATAACATTCTCCTAGGATATCCATGGATCCATGCAATGCAAGTAGTAGCATCAACCTTCCATTAATGTTTCAAATTTACATGTGAAGGCCAAGAGGTCACCATCCATGGAGATCCTAAACCATTCTCTTACTGCATGAACCTAGAGGAAAAATGCTACAAAATTCCTCAAGTGCCTAAAAATGATGAAGGCCCATCAACACCATACATTGATCTAGCCACTCTCGCTTCCACTTCTGCGACAGAGACACCCACTATCCCCACCACCTCTGATATCAAAGTCATCATCCAGGATAATGGTTGCGAAAACTATACAATTCCTAAAAATGATTTTTTGGTAGGAGAGTTACCACAATCTCCTAGATCACGAGGACAACCGCAATCAAATAAAGCCTCCACATCCCAAACATCCACTGAAGGATATTATTGTGAATAAATATTCAACAAGATCCCTTCAGGTTTATTTTTGCTCTAAGTATCGATCCACACATCGCAAATAAGCTACTCGGCCTTTTTGTCAAACTCTACTACTCCCTCCACATGTTTTCTCTACACTCCCTAGAGGTTTCCTTTCCTTCACATTACGAGAATCCCTGCTATGCTTCCACGTGTCTTCGCTACGCACGATCGATGATTGCTTCCCTTCACTTTTGGGTAAAGATCCACCCACGCGCCACATGTCACCTTGGCATAAGTTTTCAATGGTGAAAGATAAAGGTTCACATAGGTTATGCTATGCTACCATGTGTCTCTTCGACAGGTTTTGTTTTTGGGTGACAGATAAAGAGAATCAAATGTTGTGACTGGACGCCACATGTCCTAATTACTTTATAGGGTGATGTCACTTGCCTACTTGACCTTGCTGGGACCACCACCATCATTTGTAGAGGATGCACCTAAGCCTAGAATGACCAGATGCTTGGTTTCAAATATTTTCTATTGCAACAACCTAGAGATATTCTCAATGTTGCATCATTGTCGAAGATCGTGTAATCTTTTATGTTACTACTCTCCCAGGCGATGGGAGCTTTTTCAACTATATATACTTCTCTCTGTTTTGAGGGAAGGGTCCAGATTTTGGAAGAGGAACACTGATTTTAAAAAGGACACTAGGCCTTTATTATTGCAAAAGACTCTTAGATTGTGCCAATTGTTCGGCCTTTCTATTCTTTTATGATATTTGGTTATTTTTAGACTATGTTGTTATTGTCTGATATTTCATTTGAGAACTTCTATAAATTGAATGCAAGTTTGTTGGTCTAGATCATGTCTTATGACTCTTCTTGGCAGTAGGAATGTATGTAGTTTTATTTTATGTGGATGAATGGATTATCTATGCTTTAATCTTTAGTTTCTTCCTTTCTGGAACATTACAAATACTAATCGGGCCCTTAGATCTATGATTTATCGTGTCTATCACTAAGTCTTGGTGCATCACCTTAGATTAGATTTTATTTTATATATCTGCTTCATTCTCCCTTTCCAAACCCCATTATAGAAGAAGTTGGCTTCTTTAAAAATTTGGAGGTCACTCAATTTAGCTCAAAAGGTCCCCCATAAACTGAGTTTCCCATAAAACACTGTTACCTTGTCAAATTTTGGCATCAACAATTTTTTCTTTTTCTAGCACGTCCAGTGGGACCGAGCTTGAATGAGTTTACACTTTAGAAGGGTGTATGAGCCATCGGCCTGTAACTAGATCCAAAACTATAAAAGACCCCAGTTTACTAGTATCGCCACTAGGAATAGTGTAGGCCGCAAGTCAGTTGGTAACTGTTCTGCTCCCTCCACCTGTTCCTTTAACCATGTTGTCAGCTGCTAAGAAAAATTATGTGGCATGGGATGTCAGAAGTCCCCTAGTAGCTCCAGTAGCACCCACTATTTGGGCTACAATCTTGGTCTCAGCTATGAAAGCTATACCCAAGTTTACCAGAGATGGATCAAGAACACCCATAGAACATCTGCAAGATGTGGAAGACGTGTGCCTGGTGCATGGGATCATTGTGCAAAATGTAGCGCTGAGGCTCCTCGCTGCATCCTTCAAAGGAAAAGTAATGGATTGGTACCGAACATTACCAACTCACACTATCTATACCTGGGATGAGCTTGGAGATACATTCTATGAGAGGTTTTCAAATGATGGAGATCGCTCCTCGCTATACCATCAACTATTTGTCATAAAATGAGCTCCCCAAGAGCCTATGATGGACTTCAATGCCCAATTCCACATGAACTAGAAGAGGATCCCTGTTGATATACGCCCGACTCCTGAGTTGGCATTCATATTTTATCTGAAGTCCATCAACCCTAGTATTTCTATGATGATCAAGTCTTTGGGAGGAGCTACTTTTCCAGATGCTTACAGTGTTACCGTTGAAGCCAAAAATCATTTGATAGATTGCGAAAAGTTTCCCCCTCAGTCTATCATGCTAATATTTCCTAAAATATCGATGCCCACATAGGAAGTCGCATCAACGAGTGTTCCTGTACCTCCCCAATCAATGTACACGTATGCAACAATGCCACAAAATGTTGCCTCCACATCCAGTTCTCCCAAGGATGAAATGAGTGATCTTAAATAAATGCTATGGACTATGGCAAATGACATAACCACCCTCAAGTGAAACCAATCAACACCTCTAAAGCTTGCCTATCAGAATTAGTACCAAGGCAAATGGTCTTCATATTAGTAGAATCGATACCAAGGCCATTCCTACACTAATCCACCAGCTCCGATAGCCAACCAAATAGTGTCGGTACCTACTCTGCTCATGAATGCTTCACCAAGCTCAAGTAGGGAATTGATTGGGGGACAAAATAACCTCATCGATGATATCAATCAATGGTGCTTCCCTTGCAGTAATGTGCACATGCCCCAGAACTAACCACGTGGCAACTTACAACAAAAGGTTGAAAAGCAACACAAACAAGGCACAACATTAGACCAAAAATCATATGTATATGCCTCACCACAAATGGAGAGTGTGGTTCTTACTGCACAAATGCAAGGAATGTCCCTATAACAAGAATCTAACATTGCTCCTAATCATGTTCTCTTCTCATGGATGGAAGAAGAAGAAATGATGTTTGCTAATGATACATTCATATCCAAAATGCCGCAAGTGCAATCTAACTATAACACTTGCTCAAAGATGATATTTATCGGTGAATCAATTGCCCCACAACTATCTAGTCTGTAGCCTAAAAGTGCTTATGATCAGATACTTGGCACTTCCACTATGCCACCACAATATTAGTCATGGAAGGAAATTATCATAATGAAAGCAAAGGAGCAGAGACCTCCAAGTTTTCCACCTTTTAACATGGTGGAACAATTGAAGAAATCATCCGCTAATGTGCCTCTATGGGGCATTCTAGCTATCTTAGAGCAGAAGATGCTATTATAGAAGGCTCTTCAAGCAGAGTTCAATGCAACGCCAATGAAGTAGTTAGCCAATGCAAAGGTTGTTAATCAACTATCTCCTGCTATAAAGTCCTTACGAATAACACAATAGAAGCCCCTGTTGAAGCCAGAGGTAAGTTGAAGCCCCAACCCTTCTTTGTAACTCTCATTATACAGAAGAAGTTATTGCATAATGCTATGATTGATTCTGGTGCTAGCACCACAGTTATGCCTAAGCAAATAGTTGAATCTTTAGGACTTAGCTATGAACTTATGAAAAGGGGAGTAATGCAGGTTGATGGAAACAGAGTTGAAACCGTAGGTGTGATCAAGGCACTTCCTTGAACTCTATTTTCTTTCCCTAGTATCACTATGCCATAAGACACTGTGATCATAGATGTCCCTCCCATGTTTAGCCTCTATCTATGCCAAGAATTTACTTCAAGGGTGAGTGGATACCTATCCTTGGATTGGTCACATCTAATTCTTAGAACCAAGCACGATGCAAAAATGAAGATATAATTAGAAACGTTACATTTCGAACATGTAGTAGATGAAGCCATGGTCAATTTTGAAGTCGTGCACACCTCTATCACCAAGCAAGAAATGTATTGCGTCAAATTACTAGAGGCAGAAAAGGTGACCAGAGACCTGAATGACCAAGAGGATGCTCTTCCTCCACATCTAGTTCTCCCAAGGATGAAATGAGTGATCTTAAAGAAATGTTATGGACTATGGCAAATGACATAATCACCCTCAAGCCAAACCAATCAACACCTCTAAAGCTTGGCTATCAGAATTAGTACCAAGGTAGATGGTCTTCATATCAGTAGAATTGGTACCAAGGTGGTTCCTGCACTAATCCACCAGCTCCGATAGCCAACCAAATAGTGTTGGTACCTACTCTACTCATGAATGCTTCACCAAGATCAAGTAGGGAATTGACTGCAGGACAAAATAACCTCATGAATGATATCAATCCATGGTGCTTCCCTTACAGTGATGTGCACATGCCTTGGAACTAACCATGTGCAACTTACAATAAAAGATGGCAAAGCAACACAAACAAGGCACAACGTCAGACCACAGATCATATGTATATGCCTCACCACAAATGGAGAGTGCGGTTCTTACTGCACAAATGCAAGGAATGTCCCTATAACAAGAATCTAACATCACTCTTGATCATGTGCTCTTCTCATGGATGGAAGAAGAAGAAATGATGTTTCCTAATGATACATTCATATCCAAAATGCTGCAAGTGCAATTTGACTATAACGCTCGCTCAAAGAGGAGATTTACCGGTGAATCAGTTGCCCCGCAACTATCCAGTCCATAACCTAAAAGTGCTTCTGATCAGATACTTGGCACTTCCACTACGCCACCACAATATCAGTCATGGAAGGAAATTATCATAATGAGAGCAAAGGAGCAAAGACCTCCAAGTTTTCCACCTTTTAACATGGTGGAACAATTGAAGAAATCATCTGCTAATGTGCTTCTATGGGACATTCTAGCTATCTCGGAGCAGAAGATGCTATTACAGAAGGCTCTTCAAGCAGAGTTCAACGCAATGCCAACAGAGTAGTTAGCCAATGCAAAGGTTGTTAATCAACTATCTCCTACTATAAAGTCCTTACGAATAACACAATAGAAGCCTTTGTTGAAGCCAGAGGTAAGTCGAAGCCCCAACCCTTCTTCTTAACTCTCATTATACGGAAGAAGTTATTGCATAATGCTATGATTGATTCTGGTGCTAGCACCATGGTTATGCCTAAGCAAATAGTTGAAGCTTTAGGACTTAGATATGAACTTATGAAAAGGGGAGTAATGCAGGTTGATGGAAACAGAGTTGAAACTGAAGGTGTGATCAAGGAACTTCCTTGAACTCTATTTGCTTGCCCTAGTATCACTATGCCACAAGACACTATGATCATAGATGTCCCTCCCATGTTCAACCTCTATGCCAAGAATTTACTTCAAGGGTGAGTGGATACCTATCCTTGGATTGGTCACATCTAATTCTCAGAACCAAGCATGATGCAAAAATGAAGATAGAATCAGAATCGTTACATTTCAAACATGTAGTAGATGAATCCATGGTCAATTTTGAAGTCGTGCACACCTCTATTACCAAGCAAGAAATGTATTGCGTCAAATTACTAGAGGAAGAAAAGGTGACCAGAGACCTAAATGACCAAGAGGATGCTCTGTTAAGTGAACACATGGACAATGACCCTTTTGAAAATTACCATGCTACAGGATTGGGAACCTATGTAATATATGATGAAGATCAAGTGCTCTCGAAGGTCTCCAAAGACTTCGAAGGTGGCCAAACACCTAAGCTATGGATGTTGTACTTTGATGGGGCAAGAAACCAAGGAAAAATGACAACAAGCTTCTAATACGCATCATTCTAGAGATGCGAATGAGAACCCTTGGCCTTGGATGTACCCCTCCAAGGATAACCATACATGGCTGAAATCCCCTAGTTAGGAAGGTCAAATCTCCTAGCAATCAACATATAAACTTTTCTTACACGTATCTATAGGTCGAGTCATAAACAACTTCACATTTGACATAATTGACGCCTATAGTAGTAGTGATGATGAGGATCCCATAACCAACCTACCCATGCTCTTCAAGGACACCTCCCTTCTCATGATTAGCACTATGTCATTTGAGTCCACTGACCATCAAAACCATGAAATCCGCCTAGTTTACCCCCAACTCATCGATTACGACCAATGAGGACCACCAATTCTTGACACATTTGAAAATAATGAGGCACTCTTAGAATTCATGGGATTGTGGGATAATATTCCATGTGGGGATCATAAAGCATGATTCATCATCGAGCTAGACACACATGCATACTACGGGGAAACAATTGAATCCCTCTATCGCAAAAGCGAAAAACTAAGAATAATCTCTAGGTCCTTGAGTGAAAACCACACTATGGCACTCTCTAACCCAAAAATAGTAAAAAGAAAGGACGCATCCAATGGTAAAAACCTTTCTAAGGCGCCCAAGGATGGGGGATTCAATCTTCCTCTCAAAGCTCTCTATTAGAAAAAATTATTGGTCCTAGCCAAAAAATGCAACCCAGTCAACTTGGGAACAAAGGAGACCTCGCACATCACATTCTATGTAGAATCATTACTATCAAAGGAACAAGAGCTCCTAGTAGCCTTCTTGAGAGAGAGACAAGTTAATTTTGCATGGAGCTATGTGGACATGCCCAGGCTCAATCTAGAGATTGTAGTCCATCACCTAGCAGTCTACTCTGAAGCAAATCCTTTCAGACAAAAACTCGGGAAAATGCATCCTCAGATTGCTTTATTGGTCAAGATGGAATTGAAGAAACTACTTGACACATGATTCATATGGCCAATAGACTATTCAGAATGGGTGTCAAATCCAGCTCCTATTTCAAAACCTAATGGGGGCATATGAATCTGCACGGATTTCAAAGACCTAAACAAAGCATGTCTGAAAGATGATTTCCCATTGCCTAACATTGACATGATAGTGGACATGATAGCAGAACATGAAATTATTTCTCTAATGGACGGTTTGTCTAGGTACAACCAAATAATGATTTCCAAAGAAGACCAACACAAAACAACCTTCACTTGTCCATGGGGGACCTACTGCTGGAACATGATACCATTCAGCCAAAAGAATGCTAGTACCACCTATTAAAGAGCCATGACACTAATCTTCCATGACATGATCCATAAAACTGATGAAGATTATGTTGATGACATACTAGCAAAATCCAGAAAGAGGAGAGATCACGTAACAACCTTGAGTGCTATTTTTGACAGGCTGGAGGAATACAAGGTCTGTTTAAATCCAAAGAAGTGCATCTTCATCTTATAGTCAAGAAAGCTACTGGGATACATAGTGTCAATGAGGGTATTGAAATAGATCCCGCCAAGGTAAAATCAATCCTTGAGATGGAGGCACCCAAAACATTGAAATAATTAAGAGGCCTCCAAGGAAAACATCAGTCCATTTGTCGATTCATAGCACAATTGGCAGATAAACAAAACCCATATTCTCACCTAGTCCACAAGGAGGTAGCGTACAAATGGGATGACAAGTGTGATGAAGCCTTCAAAAAAATCAAAGAATATCTACTCACACCTCCGGTCCTCATGCCACCGATCCCAAGAAAGCCACTAATTCTCTGTGTCAGCAACAACAGTAGCCCTCGGTGCTCTTCTAGCTCAGCATGATGAAAATGGGATAGAAAGGGCCATCTATTACATCAGTTGTACAGTGTTCGGGCATGAGTTAAACTACTCATTCATCAAAAAATCTTGTCTAGTAGTAGTGTTTATTTCACAAAAATTTAGACATTACATGTTGGCACACAAAATCAAACTCATCGCCAAAATTGACCCCCTCAAGGACTTACTGTCAAAGGAAATGCTCACAGGAAGGATGCCCAAGTAGGTCATGATTCTATCTAAATAGTACATCGAGTACATAGTGGAATGAAAAGCAATCAAAGGTCAAGTAATGGAAGATCAACTTGCAAAAGTACCCATGTATTCAAAGAATCCACTCATATCAGAGTTTTCAGATGAATCCATATTCAATCTCAGCATATCCGACCACTGGAAACTCTATTTTGATGGTTCCTACATGTAGCATGGATCAAGAGTTGGTGTCTTCTTCATCACCCCATAGGGAGATTGTATACCTAGATCCTACAAATTAACATTTCCCTGCACTAATAACATTGCGAAATATGAGGCTTTAACCAAAGGTCTCAAAATAGAAGTGCAGTGGCACATCATGGCCCTCAAATTATATGGAGACTCCCAACTGATAATAAATCAAGTGAATGGTGAATATCAAACTAAGGATGATAAACTAACTCCATACAAAAAGTTGGCAGAGAGCCTCAAAGAATCATTCATTGATATCACATTTGAGAAGATTCCCAGAACAAACAATAGAGCAACAGGTTCCATGGAAATAATTGGATCCCTACTAGACATCCCTCACAATGTCCCAAGACATGAATTCTTGGTAGAGCAGCTTCTTGTACCTACATTTGAGGTACGAGAGTCAGAATATGTGTGTGAAATCGTTGGTCCCGGTGATCACTGGTACCATGACATTTATACCTACTTGAGAATAGGGGTCTTACCTACTGACTTATCCTCAAGCCTAAAAAGAACCTTTGTCAAGAAAGCATCCTAGTTTGTCATCCTAGGAAACACCCTCTACCATAGGAGCATAGAAGGAACCCTACTATGTTGTTTAAATGCTGAGGAGGCATTGACTGCTTTAACTGAGGTGCATAACGGTATTTGTGGTTCACACTCGAGTGGAATGACCTTGGCCAAGAAATTGCTGAGGATGGGGTATTATTGACCTACAATGGAAAGAGAAGCACATGACTACATGAGAAGGTTCCTACAATGTTAGGAGCATGGGGACCTCATCCATGCTTCAGCTCAAGAACTTCATCCCATCATCACACCATGGCCCTTTTTCACAGTGGGGGCTCGATCTCATTGGAAAAATCACTCCCACCTCATCTAATGACCACAAGTTCATCATAACCACCACTGAGTACTTTACCAAGTGGGTGGAAGCCATCCCCATGACATATATCACTGGAAAGCAGATATCAAAGTTCATCCCAAACTATCTCATATGTTGATATGGTGTTCCCCAAGCTATTATCTCAGATAATGGGACACCTTTCAAGAATTAGGAGGTTCATGACCTATGTGAAAAATTCTAAATCCAACATCGCTTTTCTAATCTGTACTATCCCCAAGGAAATAGCCAAGTAGAAGCCACCAATAAAACCATTCTAAAAATACTCAAAAAGACAGTCAATGACACAAGTCGTGACTGGCATCTATAGCTAAATCCCACCCTCTGGGCCTATCAAACCAGAATTTGCACACTAACCAGTGCCACTCCCTTCTCCCTAGTCTATGGATCAGAGGCAGTATTACCCATTGAGATTGAGCTCCTATCATTGAGAATATCACTACAAAACCTCATTACAAATGAAGAATATTGAGTATCAAGACTGAATGAGGTGGAGCTACTAGATGAGTAGCGTATAGATGCTTTAAATCATTTGCAAGTCTATCAGAAAAGACTCAAGAGGAGCTATAACAAGAAGATCAAGAGCAGGACCTTTCAACTGAGAGAACTTGTGCTAAAGGAGAACTAGAAGAACATCCCAAACCCAAATGACAAAGGAAAATTTGAACCCAACTGGTTGGGACCATTTGTCATCACAACAAATTACAAGTCAGGGGCATATCATTTATCAACACCCGAAGGGGAACCTCTGCAGGAGCCCATGAACAACTCCCATCTCAAAAAGTTTATGCCTAATCTTTCAAGGTATAAAACCAAAAAATCCAAAAAAAATTAGAAAATGTCCTAAAAAATGGTTACCTCGATGAAAACCTAGAAAATAGGCATCTTGGTGACAACAAAAAAAAATCAAAAAATAAAAAAAGTAGAAAAATGATAAAAAAACAATAAAGCGAAAATCCTCTAGTGAAAACCACTTCGGTGGCGCTTTGGAAAAGTACCTTGGTGAAAACCTAGCAAACAGACGCCTTGTGTAAATAAGCACTTTCCATCCACAGGATGTTCACTACTTGTTCTGCATCATCAATCCATCAAGCTTCCATCATCCATCACTCATCCATCCGCATCTGCATCATAGCTTGGTCCTGTGTTTGTGTCATGATCCCTCCTAGTACTACTCAACCCATTCTCAAGGTCAGTTTGTCCTACCTCTATTGGAGTAGTATATTGTTTCACGTTGGGGACATGTTCTCATCGGATCAGATTCGTGTACATTCTTGAGGTCCCTAAAAACCAGAAAATCCAAACATATTCATAAAATCAAAAAATCCAAAAACATCAGAAAATCAGAAAATCCAAAAACATCAAAAAATCTAAAAATCTAAAAACATCAAAAAATTAGAAAATCCAAAAACATTCATAAAACCAAGAAAATCCAAAAACATTTGAAACACATCAAAATCCAAAAACAAGTCAAAAAGTCTATCAAAAATTTAAAAAATAGAGTTGTCTTGTCAAACGATGGGTCTCTGAGCCTTGAATGTAGGCAAGGTTGATCTTTGATCATCCCCTGAGACACTTAGGTCAGCCCCTTATGAGTCCATCATAATAAACTAGCAATCCATTTGTTCATATCTCATCAAATAATCAAGTTTGTGTTAGTCGAACTATGTGGTCTCTACGTGTATAATGTAGGCAAGGCTAATCTATTGATCAACCCCCGAGGCCCCTAGGATAGGTCTTTAGGTTAACCTCTCAGTCAAAATCTTAGAAAATACCAAAACAAGGGAAAATTCAAAAATCAAAACATTTGTAATATCTTGAAAATACCAAAAGTAACCTCAAAACATTTCAAAAAATATAAAAAACGTCCAAATATTTGAAAAAATCCATTTGTCTCATCTTATTGTTACCCGCAATAAACATCACTCATAATAATCAATCATCACCCTCAAAATTTGGTGAAACAATTGGAAACAAGTCTAGCAGGTCAAAAGTATCCTTATCATTATCTTTGAAAAAGGAATGGGGCAACGATCATTATCTTTTTTATCTGTTGCACTTGTTGGATGTTCTTGTAAAATAACCTCGATCATGTGTGCTTTATTTGGGCATAGGGAGGATGTTTTAGGTATCTTGTTGACCACATAGGAAGGCTTTCCTTTCTATGTTTTGGTCTAAGATGTTTGAAATATCTGAACTACATTTTAAATGAAGTTTTGTATGTCAGGTGTGAACATGAGTACTCCTATCTGATTGTCAAGTCAAATTCCATCACACTAAGTACAACGCCATCTAGGTTCTTTATACCTTGATGCATTGTGCTTATGTGTGTTATCAAACATAAGGTAAGTGGCCCTTTTAAAGTCCCAATTCCTGATAAGAAAATCATCCATCTCTCATCATCATCATCTTGTGTCTTGTTGGAATCTCTTGCTTTCTTCTATCTCCTTTTCCACGCTAACATGGTACCAGGATCAGGTAATCATCGTTGCCAATGCATCCATCTTGCATCCAAAAACCATCAGCATACTGCATATCATATCATATCATACAAGAAATTCTAATAATCTCACATGCATGTTCATCACCATAATATAGATCTGTTAGTCTAAGCATCTCATAAAACCATGCATTTGCATAAAACATCCATTGCATAATCATATAGGTATCATCACATCATTCATCCCAAATGTAGTACATCATCATTTTAAGTTGTTTAGGATAATATAGATTGGTTATTCTAAGCATCTTAAAACCATTTCATTTGCATCATCATCATAACCATCCATGCGTCCATCTTGAACCTCTTTCTCATGAGATCAACCCTCAAATCGAATCTTTTCGCTCAATCTCTCGAGGGGGCAATGTAATAGTATACTTGTTTCTACTTGGGCATCTGAAAAAAATCAATTTTTTTTTAAATTTGGATCATGGCGAGTTTATTCTTTGAACCAACATAACAAGTGCATTGCTTCAAAGAGGGGAAAAATGTAGACATGAAAAATATCGTGATCAACTAACTTTGATTCTTCTTTAATCACCCCTCTATTAACCATTTAATTAATCCATCTTAATTCCTCTGTTAATCAAATCAATCAAATTTACTTAATTAAATCATAAATCAATCCTAAAGTCCCCCTTTAATTAAATAAATCAATCTTATTTAATTAACTTCTAGAGTTCTTCATTTAAGTAAATAAATCAAACTTATTTAATAAAACCACTAACATCATCCTCTTTGATTAAATAAATCAAATCTTTGTTTAATCCAATCTTTATCATTTTCCATCTCCTTTTGATTTATTTTAATCCATAAATCTAAATCAAATGGGTCAAATCACCTAACCTCCTCTTATTTAATCAAATCATGATTAAATCTAATCTTAATCCATGTCACATCCTCTAGTTTTTTCCACTTGCACAAATAAATCATTTTAATTCATTTATTAAATCTTCATTTTCTCTCAACAAGGCATAAAAGTGGAATATTCCTCCATTTCAAATCTCCCTCCAAATGGGATGAGTCCTTCCAACAAGGCATTTATTTCATCTTACAAGTCCTTTTGCATTGAGCCCAGTTGCCATTACTCCATTTGACTCTTCATCCACCTTGTCATTTCACCATTTTCAAATTTCAAATTTATGCATTTATGGGCACATCCTTGGCCCATTCACATGGTGACAAGTGGCTTCTTCCTATTGGTTGGGTTTTTATCCCACATTCATCCCTTTTTCCTCTTCTCTCATCAAACTCTTCTATAAATAGAGAGGTTATCTTTCATTCTTATCATCCACAACTTCATGCAAAGTTACTGTCTTCACGTTGAGAGCTAATTTTTCCCACTTCATAGCACAACAATCTTCATCATTTGGCTTCTCAAAGGATTGGGAAAGGGTCACTTTTCACATCAAAGTGACACCAATCCACTATGGAATAGGTATACATTGTGCTTCTTTTATGCTTTCAATTAGTTGGTTTTGTTATTTTGTTTATGAGGCATGATGTATTATTTCATAGGGATGTTGGATGTTTGTTTTGTTTTAAAATACTAACCATGCTAACGTGTGTGTTATAGTTTTTAGCAATTTGCATATTTTCACATCCTCGTGTATATATAAAGTCCATAACATTAACTATTTTGTTGCATTGCAACCGTTTATGGTAAACATAAGCCACAAATGAAACAATATAGTGTAAGGTGGACATCAACAGGAAACAATGCCTTGTGCAAAACAACATGAACTGTATAACATTAACTATTTTATTCCATTGTAGCCATCACCACAGAATGCTACAAATCATAGTTACAGTCGTATACAAAACCATTGCCACAAAATCTAGACCATATACAGCTTATGTGTGTATATATATATGTGTGTGTGTGTGTGTGTGTAGATATGTGTATATATATATATGTATATGTGTATATACATCGCAATCATTGCCACAGAACGCTAAAAATCATAGTTACAGTCCCATGTAAAACTATCTGCATGAAAGTTGAACCATATATAGCTTATGTATATATATATGTGTGTGTATATATGTATATATATGTATGTATATATGTATATATATGTATATGTGTATATATGTATATATATATGCATATACATATATATGTATATATGTATATATATATATATATGTTTGTGTGGTTGTAACTCAATAAAATTGTTAACCTTATACAATTTATGTTAATTTCCATAAGGCCTTGTTGATTGTTGTTTTCTAGCTTCAATATAGTTAATGTTATACAACTTATTTTGATTTCGATAGCGATTTCCGATTATTGTTGTTTTCGTTGACCTACATTGTTTCATTTTCAATAGGGTACTATTGAAAAGGCTATATTTTTTCAAGTTGCAATAAGGTGGTGTTGAGAAAAGACTATATTTTTGCATGGATTTTTAACTTTGAAACCAATATTGTATGATTTATGGTTTCCGTTTAGTCGTTATGGTTGGAATGCAATGAAACAGTCACTATTATACATTTTATGTTGAATATTGTTCCCTAGATTGTTACCCGATAGGTTTTTTGTGTGTACTTTGGTCAGAATTCCTGTGAATCTTCCCTATTTTTGAACTTTTCGATGGTCGTGTAAAAGGTGGCAGATGATTTTTTGTTTTAAAAAACTTTGGCCAGAATTTTCATCAGCCTCCCAATGTTTTAGCCTTCTGATGGCTATGAAAAAGGTGGCGGAGGTGGTTGTTGTCTGCCTTGGGAATAGGGTGGCATATTTCCCTCTGCGTGGATAAAGAAGGCAGCCAAAATTAAATGTTGGCCCACACCAACATTAATTGTTGTATGCTTTCCATGTACTGGTGATGGTTGTAATAGTACCTTTTGTTTATTTATTTGTGGCTTCCATTTTGTGGTGATGGTTGCAATGTGGCCAAATAGTTAATCCTATGCATTTTATGTTGTTTTCCATAAGGCATTGTCAAGGTTTCTTGTTTAGTGTTGGCTAGATTGTTTCATTTTTTATTACACAGTCCTAAGAAAAGTATTTGAATTCTACCTTTAATATCTTTAAAAAGGTTTTGAGCACATGTATGTGGCAACCATTGTTCTTTACTATGTTTAATATAAATCATATTGTTGTAAGAATTCCTTTTTGAGAATGAAAGAAATAACAACTTTTTTTCGAAATAAATAACTATCTTCTCAAAACAATAAATTTGAATGTTTTGTTTACCTTTTTAAATAATGTTATGTTTAATATATAATTCTTATTAAAATGAGTTGCAAGCATGGTTCATATGGTACTTAATTAGCATAACAAGGTGTTTAGAGTCAAATATTTTCCCATCGAATCTTAGAATAAACACCTTAAGGGTCAATCAAGAGCACACACATATAGCCAGATGTATATATCTATATGTACACATGCAAATATCTATTTATATATAGAATACTATATTTAAATAGATGTGTATACCATATTTTTTCCTCACTACGCAACTGCCTCTTTCAAAAACATGAAGAGAGAAAACATCCAGACTAAATTTTCCCTCATTTACCTAAATGAGAAGGCTATGAATTCAAATCTTTTGTTGCCTATAATATATTGCCTAGTCCAAAGCAAGGCATTGTTATAGCTAGCAAAAGGTTTGAATTTGTAGCCTTCTCATCTAGTCAATTGAGGGAAAATGTTGTGTGGATGTTTGCTCTCTTGAACGTTGGATGGTATCAACATTAATTGTTGTATGGTTTGCATGTGTTGGCGATGGTTGTAATAACGACTATCGTTTATTCATTTGTGCCTTCTGTTTTGTGGTTATGCTTGCAACATAACCATATGAATGTTTTGTTTTCCTTTCTAGATAATGTTTTTTTTAATATATAATTCTTATTGAAATGAATTCGATCCATGGTTCATATGATCGTTAATTGGCATAACAAGCTACTGAGAGTCAAAGATTTAGTCATGGAATTTCACAATAAAGACCTTAAGGTTCAATGAAGATCTGATCTTGGTAGTTTTTCTTATAATAATATGTTCATAATCCAATTATTGGAAAATAGAATGACTCAAAGGTGCATATGTGTTGCTCTTGTTGGTTGATATCTTGCATTCCACTTTTGTTGACCTTGCATTTAATACTTGTTGAAGCAGTAAAACACTTTGTGTTGTTTTCCATAGGGCATTGTTGATTGTTCTTTTGTTGTCTTGAATAAATTATTTTATTTATCATTTCAATAATTCTTAATGAAATGAATTCCATTTAGGGTTCATTTGATTCTTAATTAGCATAACAAGGTGCTCAGAGTCAAAGATTTAGTTGTGGAATCTCAAAATAAAGAGGTCAAGGTTCAATGAAGATGATCTTGGTAGTTTTGCTTGTAATAATATGCTCATAATTTAATTATTGGAAAATAGAATGGCTCAAAGGTGCAACATTTAATACTTTTTGAATTAATCAAACACTTTATGCTATTTTACATAGGGCATTATTGATTGTTTTTCTATGGCCTTGAATAAATTATCTGATTTATGGTTTTTGTGTGGTGCTAATGGTTGCACAGTAATAAATTAGTTCATGTTCTTCTTGATAAGGAATTCTTAGCTGTTTTCCTATGTTTTTAGGGATGGTTCTTATTTGTTTAGGCCTTAATAAGGATTTGTTAGATTGGAAATCTGTGTATTAAGTGTGAGATAAAACATGGGTCTTTCTTTTTATTATACTTGATGTACATGCTAATGTACGTATAAATGCTGTTTGCATCTAATTTCACACAGACACATAAAAATACAATCCAACATCATGCATTGGATGCATATCTAAGAATTTGTTGTTTGGAAATATACAAATGTCATATATATATATGTATATATATATTTGTATGTATGTATATATGTATATATATATATACATATATTTATATATATGTATATATGTATATATGTATATATGTATATATGTACACATATATATATGTATGTATATATGTATATATTTATGTTGTTGTTTAAACAATATTGTTTGATTTATGGCATTCGTTTGCTGATTATGGTTGCATTGGAATAAAATAGTTGATGTTATATAGTTGATGTTTGATTCCATTACGCATTTTTGATTATTGATCTCTAGGTTAGGCTATATTGTTTTATTTTTGATAAGGTGCTACTGAAGAGGATATTGTTTCAATTTTTGATAGGGTGTTGTTGAATGTACATATATATAAATATATGTATATATATACATATATATACATATATATATGTATATATATATATATAGATATATATATATACATATATATAGATATATATATATATATATACATACATATATATATTTATATATATATACATATATAGATATATATATATACATGCATATATATATATACATATATATATACATATATATATATATATATATATACGTATATATATAGAGATATATATATATATATACATATATATCTAAAGTTAGGTTAACATATATACATATTGTTGATTGCACAAAGCACAAAAAAATTGTGAGTGACAAACCAATGGAAAAAAATAAACCAAGCTAGCTAGCAACAAGCGAAAAAAACTACATTATGTTAACAATTTTATTCCGTTGCAAACATAGCTAGAAAATGTAAGCCATAGAAAGAAGCCCACAAAAAAGTCACAGTAACAAACCCATGCAAACTGCTAGGTTTTCTAGAAAAAAATTGGCAAAAAATTATCATAGGTGACACTTTTCTTTTTCTTTTGCAACCATCGTCCCATGCAAAAACACAAAATAACCTCTAACTACCTACACATAAGTGTCTATTATACAGATATATCTATAGGTGGTCTTCAAACAGTAGAATACTATCTGCGTCTAATGTCAACAACACACAGATCTACAAATAGGAAATCTAAAATCAAACAGAAAAAAATGGGGCCTGCTCTTGGCCCTATCATATTGGGTCATTGAGCATGATGGGCTCTCACTAAACCCCTGGGCAAGAATGTACATTGTTTACCACTCTGATCAATGGTCAAATCAATCTTCCTTATGACACTTACTATACAGTCTATCATTCTAACAACTCATTTTTTAAGGTTGAAAGAAATAGTAACTAAGAAAGTGTATTTAATGCATACAATACATATATATGCATTGTTGATTGTATGGTACAAAAGGCAGATGAGAGACACATAGTTAAACCCACAAAAAATACACAAATTCACAATAACAAACCAACACAAAAATAAATAATATTTCTTTCCACCCATCACGACTACACATAAACAATAGACCAAACAATATAGACTAAGCTACAAAAGAAGAGTCAACAGTGCCCTTTGGAAAATAACATAAAGTGTTGCCCCATCCAACAAAACACAAAATAACCTCCAACCACCTTGGTAGAAATTCCACAACTGATGATCATACTTGCACCTTTAGAGAAGCTTGCAATCCTCACTCATAGCTATATTGAACAACAAGCGAAACCTGGAGAATGACACCCAACAATTCCTTATTGAAAATTGAAACAATATAGATTTTTTTTCAATAGGACCTTATCAGAAACAAAACAATATAGCCATAGGGAAATGTCCTATCAAAAAGTGCTGAAAATTCTTTTAATTTCAAAATTAATAAAAATAATCTGTCACCTTTTTCCTAGCCACACTAAATAGAGGCTAGAAATGAAAAAATATAGCCTAAGGTAGACAATAACAATCAACAATGCATTATGCAAAACAATGTGAACAACATAACATTGACTATTTTATTGCATTGCAACCATTGCTACAAAATGAAAGCTATAAATGAAATAATATTGGTATCAACAGTCAACCAAATGGGGAAACCAGCAAAACACTAAAAATCACAATGACAAACCCATGCAAAACCAACGCTGCAAAAGCAGAACTATAAATCAAACAATATTGGTTTGAATAAACTATAGAGTCTTTTTCCAATAGAACCTTACCAAAAAGGAAACAATATACCCTAAGCCAGAGAATGGCAATCGACACTGCCTTACAAAAAATAATGCAACCTGTATAACATTAACTATTTCATTGCGTTGCAACCATTGCCACAAAAATATTGCTTCCAACAGTGACCTAGATGGAATACCCACAAAACACCAATAGCTTGCAGTAACAGACTGATTCAAAGCCTTCACCACAAAATGAGAACCATAAATGAATCAATATTGGTTTCAACAACAATCTAGATGCAAAAACCCACAAAAAACATGAGATTAACTATTTTTCAACCATTAGCACAAAACAGAAGCCAAAATGAAACAATGTAGTTTGTAAATATATATATGTTTGTGACAAGCTATATTGTTTGATTTCCCAACAATGCCTTATCGAAAATTGTGTAGGTATTTGTTGTGTTTTCTGAGGGTTTTAAGGGCAAGTGTTGCTTACAACCATCACTGCTACATGCAAACCATACAACAATTAATGATCATGCCATTTCACTGGCCTTCTCTCGGTGTGCCAAACATTTTTAATTTAAAAATCAAAGAACAATGCACCACTAGTTTTGGATGGGTTTGTTACTATGAATTTTTGAGTTGTTCAAGTGTTCCCATCTGATGTAGTGCTTCATTTTACTTTTCTTATGTGCACATATGTATGTATGTAAAATTAGATGTAGACAACATTCATATATACTCGGATTTATAGTAAGCATAAGATGAAACAATTTTTATACGTACAATGTGTTGAAAAGCTCTTATAATTTATTCAAGGAAGAAGTTCCACAAAGATGGTGGCATCAATGTTTGATATAGCAGTGAAAATATGGTTTACAGTTCCAACAATTTTTTAGTTAGTATCAATGTTGTTTGTAACTACTATGACATACATCCAAATTTGCACATGCCATTGTTCATTAGTGTCTCCCTTGCAACCATATATGCGCAATATATTGCTACAAATGTAGTGAGGGAATGCAATTATTGTGTGATGCAAAAAAACATAGAATAGGCTACAACCATCTTCATAGAAATTCCACAACAAATAATTGGAGTTCTATGTTCACAGACGCTTGTCCTCCTCACTCACACCTCTAATAGAAGGTAAAGCCATAGAACCAAACCCATCAATTCCTTGTTGAAAATTATGCAGACATTCACTATATTTTCTGATGATTTTAATGGAATGTATTACTTACAACCATTCCCACTAGATAGAAACCATACAACAATGAAAATCTGACAGTGAAAAACCCATATAAAACCTTTGCGACAAAATGCAAACTATAACTGAAACTGTATTGGTTTCAATATTGACCCAGATGACAAATCCAAAAAAAAACACAACAGTTCACAATAACAATGCAACACAGAAACAAACGATATTGTCTCCCATCCACCTCGGCTACATGGAGACCATAAATGAAACAATATACCAACAAGAATCAACAATGGCTTATGGGAGATAACATAGACTGTTTTCCAAACTATATTGATTTCAACAATTTCCCATATGAGAAAACCTGTAAAACACAACAATTCATGCTAACAATTCAATGCAAAAAAGAAAACAATGTTGCCTTGCAACCATCACGGTTATACCAAGTTAATAAATGTAACAATATACCCTAATCTAGAGAGCTACAATGAACAATGGCCTATGGAAAATAACATCAACTGCTCTTGAAACTATGTTGCTTTAAACAATGGCCAAGATGGAAAAGGCCGCAAAAGAAAAGAATTCACAGTATCAATCCAACAAAAAAAAAAACAATGTTGCCTTCCAAACATCATGGCTGCATGGAGAACACAAATGAAACAATATGCTATTGACTAGACAACAACAATGAACAAAGGCCTAGATGTAAAATAACATGAACTATTTTCAGAATACTCTAGAAACGGTTTTCCCAATATGCACCTCCACCCACACCTCTACCTACTTGCTTCAAATGCAGTTGTCCTTGCTTTCTAGAACCAATACAACATCCTAGGTAATGGTACTATCAATAGGAGGGATGGAAAATGTTTAATCCCTATGCAGAGATATGTATGTATGTCATAGTAGACGCAAACAACATTGATTCCATATGAAATTGGTGATTGTTGTCATCTAGGTTAGGCTCTACTATTTCCTTTTTGATAAGATGATGTTGATATGCTACACTATTTGATTTTCGAAGAGGTACTCTAGCAAGAAGCAAAAAAAAAAAGATTTGGCTACCAAACAAAAAATGGTGAAGGGTAGATAAATAGCTCAAATATTCATAAGCTATACGCATAACCTCAAAGATACATGTAGAAACGGCATATACAGACATAGAGACTCACTCCTTAAATAAAACAATATTAGTTTCAATAGAAACCTAGTAAATTCTATTTCTCAATAGCATCTCATCGGAAATGAAACAATATAGCCACATCTATAGACCAACAACTGACAATGCCTTATGGGAAACATCATAAATTCTATACCATTTACTATTGGATTGTGAATAAAATATGAAAGGATATTGTGAGAGTTGAAGTCATAAAATAGTTTATGCTATTCTCCTAACTTCCAAGAGATTGTTAGCACATTGAATGTTGGAAGCAATCTTTCTTTTTATGCTTAATATGAAGCCTATTATTGCAAAAATTCCCCTTGAGGACAAAAAAAAAAAGAACTATACTAGGAAAGAAAAAAACAAGGGGATGATTTTATATGAATGTTGTCTACATCTTATTTTGCACACATACATTTGTGCATAGAGGAAAAGAACAATCAAATGCAAGAAAAGAAACACATACTTTAGTGTTTGTCTAGACATGTACAAATGAACTACAAACACATTTTCCTACACAAAATTGTATGAAGATGGTGTATGCACTAGGAACATTGAATTGCATGCATAGATGTTTCTGTACATGTATATGTAGATATATACACATGAATAGAACCATGTCCAAAAGTATATATAAGAACAGCTAGAATATAAACGGTTTTTTCAAATTCCTCCTCTTCCTCCTTGGTTCAAGTGTACCTCTTCCCACTTGATTTCTCTTTTCTCCTTGCTTTCTTCAGCGTCTACAAAAAATGCACAATAAATTATCACAACCAACACTTTTGTAATGCTTTTCCAACTATCGCCCCATGTAGCAAATTGCAAAAAAAAATCTACTACTACCTTCACAGTAGCTTTGCATCGCATGATCGAAGTTGTGTGTTTATAGAAGCTTTCTCCCCTTGCTTGCACTTGTGATAGCTGGTAAAGCCATAGAATGACAGTCAACAATGCCTGGTTGAAAATTGTACAGACATTTGATCGCACTGATGGACAATGTATTTCACCTATTTGAGAGAATGTATGTATCTCATAGTGGATGCAAAGGACATTGATATATAGTGATCCCTAACTTTATTTTGTTGGGACATCTTTGGAATCATAAGATCTGTTTTCAATATTTTATAATAATGTTTTTTGCATCTAATATCGCATATGTAGATTTTTGTGGATAGTCAAAATAAAATCATTCACTATGATAGTCAAGAATTCCTTTTGGATAACAACATAAACTCTATAACACTAACTATTTTATTATGCATTACAAATGAAACAATATAGCCAAAGCTAGAGAAGAACAATTAGCATTGCATTATAGAAAACAACATAGACTATTTTAATATATTGCAACCATTTGCACAGAATGGAAGCCATAAATGAGACAATATTAAATTTTCTTATGTGTAGATTTGTATGTATGTCAAAGTAGATGTGAAAAATGTACATACGTACTCTTTCCAATGTTTATTATTTTCTGAAAATAGTTTTTTGTCTAAAACTTGATAGGACATACTTCAAATGATATACTTTATATTAATTGTTATATAGAACATTGAAGCCTTTTTCCTAATTATTTATTTTCCTTTGTATTCTTGATGTCTCTAGGAAAAAAAGGAGAGATTAAAAAAATGAAACAATAAAATTGGAATAACAAATTGTATGTTAAGTATTATATGAATCATTGAAGCCTTTATTTTTATTAATCCTTTGCTATCATATTCTTAATGCTTGTGCAAAAAAATTGAGAACCCATGTTGTGTTTTGAATTCATAGACCTTGTAGTCAGCTGTTGGCATTGCAACTCTCAGCTTTTAAAAGAGAAGCCCCAACAATGTCGATGGCCTCTAGCTCTACCCAGGTTGGCAAACAATCCTCGAGCACCAGTCTTGTAAGTTTGTTTCTTGTTTTGTTTTTTGTTGCTGCCAATTAAATTGACACTTTGTCAAGTGCACCAAACAAACTAGGAATATGCTTCATTTGAATTAACTGTTATGATATATGTTCTAATTAATTTATATTTGAACTCTTTTTCTTTGCTTTTCCTTTCAATTTGTTGGCTATTTGGGAGTGACCTATGTGTTAGAGGGAAAAAATTACAGTTTTCAAATGTGTCAATATTGTTTTTTGCTTCTAGAGTTGAGTTACTGTCATAAATATATCATTCTTGCCACTATGCTGAGTTTAACTGACTTGTAGGATACAAATGTGAATGTAGACTTAACAACACATGTGATACGATCTATTGATGCTGGAGATGTTGTCCCATCTCTAGTTCTCCAACTAATGTCTTTCCAAATAATAAGAGTCAATCAAAGCCCGATTGAACCATACAAAGTCATCCTCTCTGATGGAACCCACATGCAAATAGGAACTTTTCCTGCAAAATAGAATGACCTTTTGTTTACATGGGCATTGAAAATAGGTTCCATCTTGTGCTTGACAAAATATCTATGTAGACAGTTGTGGGAATCAAGGTTAGGTATAGTTTTTCCCTACTTGTACTTATAGTTTTCTTCTTTCTTGTTTGTGTGGACTACCTTTTAAAGTATTTGATGTTCAATTCGTTCCAAGGCGATTGTCATATTGTCCTTAGATGTCAAAATGTCAGATTGCCAGCTAATTGGAAAACCTAGATATTTGTTTAGAGATCAAGAAGAAAAAATAGTTGGCTGCAACTGACTCTCCCCATCCAAATGAGCCTCAACATTTGGGATCAATACATCCCCAAGATAGCATGATGCTCTTGTGAATATCAGCCCTGTTAAAGGGTTGAATGTTTACCGAACCAAATGGACAATAAAAAGTTGGGTAACAACAAAAAGGGATGTGCACCATTACTATAGACAAGGGCATGAGGGCCAAGTATTTAGATTTGACATTATTGACAATGAGGGAAAAAAAATATGAATTACTTGCTTTAATGACATAGTAGAATTGCATTATGATAGGGTTAAGGTGGGTCATACTTATTATGTGTCAAAGGGCTCGGTGAGATAGGCAGACATGAAATTCAATAAGTTAACAACCAGATGGAAATCATTTTGGATCAAAACTCAATTTTAAAATGCTATAATGGTGAGGCCTTTGTGCTGGAGAAAGCATTTAAATTGTAATACCCCCATGTTGTTGATACTCTTTGATACTTTGATACTCTTATGTGTTGGTTTCATACTTGGTTTGTGATGGTGATTAGTGCATCGACTTGGTTGTGTGTGGATTCTTAGTTTGGTTGGTTTGCTGCACTTGACATTATTATGATGATTTATGATACTTTATGTGGTGGTTAGATTATTTGATTATGCTATGGTTTTCTTTAATATTATATGTGACGATGTTGTGATTCTATGATGCTATGTTTTTTGATGTATGGTTAGTGAGTCTTGGTGAATGGATAGAGTAGCATCACTCGCTTGCGAGCGCCCTGCTACCTTGCGATTTCCTTTCACGATGTGTCTTGCAATGGATATTTACATGTTACTTGACATTTGTATGTATGCAAGAATTGTAGGAATAAAAGTCTCAATTCCACCTACTTCAGCAGGACAAGGAAAGCATTAAATTAACCCAACGGGTATGATGTTGAAAAAGGTAGTTGATAAGGAAGTGTCCCCGTCCCAAGTCCGTCATCACATTGTGAGTCTTATTGTGTCATGGTTTTGGCTTTGTCCTTGTCTTTGTATTGTTGTTATTTATTTATCTTAATTATGGTTGTTGTCATTTAATTTATCTTTATTTTATGTGGGATAAATTAGTGATATTTTGGCGATATGATTAATTGTGGGTAATTGTAATTTGGAATTTAAATATTGTAACATAAAAGTTATTTAATTAATTGAAAGTGTAAGTAATTAATTTAAATAAATAATGATGTTGATAATTATATATTATCTTTTTCCAGATATTAAATTAGAAAATCAGAAGAGAATATCTTGTGAGCATAATATCATGTGAAAATAATAAATTTTTAAATAAAATCTTTGAGATAAGTGTGTGCTTTTTAAAAAGCAAGAAAAGAGCCAATGAATGTGGAGGATTTTTGAGGAAAAAGAAGAAGAGATTTGCTTATTTTTATTTTATTTTAATTGTGAGGGAGTTTTACACACAGAAGGGTTTTCTGGTTTTTGGTCTTAAAAAAGAAAAAGAAAAATAGTTTTTTTTTGTGCTTCTTGGTAAAAATTGTTCTGTAAGAAAAGAAGAAAGGATTGATTCAGAAGTTAGCTGAAGCAAGGAAATTGAGAAGAAGCTGCACAGGGGGTTCTACTTTCGAAAAAGGAAGAAGGCTACTGTGTTTAGATTCTACATTGAACGAAGGACTCTAGATTCTTTTAAATTATTATTTCTTTAGATTTAATATTCTATAAACAAAATCTTGTCTACCATGTTTGAAAATTAATTTCTCTATGTTTTGAAAGAGGTTTTCTGTGATTGAAAATTTGTGCTGTTAAACCTTTGAATTTTTTTGTTGAAAACTATAGTTAAATCTTCTATAGTTCATCAATAAAATTTGGTTGAGAAATTATTGTTCGGAAAGAAAATCATTTTGTTATTATGTTGAATTTGCATGCCCAGATTTATTTGTGTTTGATATAGAACGGATTGTTTATTTTATTTAATTATTAATTATGGCTAAATATATACATATATATTTATATACTTGTTTGTATATATATATATATATATTTATAGAATTCAATATATTTGTAAAAATTGAATTGTATATAAAAATACATATATACATATTTATTGTGATAATTTTGGGTGTTTTAAAGTATATGTGTTTCTGTGTTTCTGGGTTTTGGAATTCGTAACTCTCTGGAAACAAGATTTAATATATAAAAAAATTATATTATAAAAAAATAAAAAATATTTTATTTGGTGGGGGGAGTGGTTGGCCCAAGGGCGTACCACCCCACACCCCGTGGTTGGTGGTTCGCAGCTACCACCGGCTACACACAACAACCAAGGCTATTGTACGTAGCTGTGTGGGGGCTGTGGCCCTCGACACACATTGCGGTAAGTACCACAGGCTGCAGGGGTGGGCGGTAAATAGTCGGTGTTATGTTTCTTTTTAAATTAAATTCATTTTTAATAAACACGTTTTCTTTTATGTCTGATTTTGATTATATATATATATAGATATAATTTTATAGTATGATATTTTATTAATTTTATAATATGTTTTATAAAATGATTTTTATATATATGATTTATCTTATATATATATATATATATGTAAATATATATATACGAATAAAAGCGTATATATGTATATATATATATATATACATATAACAAATTTGATATGCTGTGTATATGAATTTAATATGATAATTTTAAGAAAATTGCAATGTTATAATGTAATTGTGCAAATTAGAAAGAAATTATGTGCTTTGAATCGAATCAGATTTTCTCGAGTAATTGATTTATTTAATTGGCGAAACTTGTTATGTATTAAAATGAGTTTTATGACATTGTTTTATGTAATTATTTTCTCTCAAGTTCATTTGTTTAATCAATTGTGGCTTTCTCTTATTTGGGGTTTATGTCATGTGAGAAACCCTAGAGTTAGTTTATCCTATTATAGGAACTTCCATAGGTGGGGATATTGATGTTTATTTTTGATATCATATTCTGAAATTTGGCCTATGTTTTGACTATGGTTGTGATTTTAGTTTACACTTGGATTGTACCGTTTTGGAGATGTTATTCATTTGATTTTGGTGAGATGGTTTTTCCTCATGGATGTTCCATTTGTTGGTTCAGTAATTATTGTCGGTACAATCCTTTTGTGTTGGATATTTTATGTTTTGGGTGTCTAGGGAGAGTGGCTCTAATTGGGGGCCGATGCACAAAGGGGTTGTCAGGGTAACCCACGTAGAGTTAGAGTAATTAGTGATAAACTATGTAATTAATTAGGGGGTGGGTTGTTAAACAATAATCAAGATATTTATGGATGCCTCATTCACCTGTTAGTGCTATCACAGACTAAAGGTGAGCCAAGAAGGTCATGGTTGGCATGATCATCGCCTCGTCCTCACGAGAGGTTAACAATTCTACATGAGTAACCCTATGGAGCAACGCCTTGATATAGGTTGTTAGGAGAACCATAGATGGAGGTGGCACCTTGTGATAGGTTGTCTGGATAATCCATGTGAATCCATGCGATCACACTCTCCTCTAGCATTCCATTTTGAGTTGTTTTTATTGAAATCCTCTAGAAGTGGTCTATTGTTATGGCTTTTGGTGATTTATTGTTGTTTAGTTTTCTGTGTGGTCTTTTGATATTATGTTATCTTGTCTGGAGTTAGTCTTCTATTAATGTTTGGAGGTGCTTGGTCAGGGATCCTTCCTTGTTTACTTCCAGCATGGGGGTGGTTGGGTGGAACGTGCTATGTACCCCACTGGGTTCCCTTTTGGATGTAGTTGTACCATTTAGTGCAGAGTTTTGTAGATGTTGTTGATCAAGGATTCATATGTTACTAGATGTATTTCATTTATTGATGTATCACTCCCACGTTTGTTGGAAGACTTTGATGTAATTTTATATATGTGTTCATTACGGTGTCCTATCAGACTGATGTAATGTATATTCATACCATGTAATCATTCATGAGCTACCATTTGTAAATACTGATAATTTTATGTTGTATCTATGGAAATATATATACTTAATATCTTCATGATTAATTTATTTGTGATTTTTGGGGTTCACCCTGCAATGCAATAGTAGTTGCAACACCGTGTTGATACGGTGGTTAGGTGTTCGAGTCTCATGACCAAGCATTCAATGTGAAAGAAGGTTGTGGGAGATAAGGCAAGCCAAGGATTAGATGGGTGAGACCGATGATGTTAGAGTGTTCCGTCCAGCTGCGGAGGTGAAGTAATATTGGCGTGAAGGAGGAAAGACGTGGTAGAGTCAATAGTCCATGGAGGCAGCACTGGAGAAAGGTGAGAGGATGACGACAGGAGTGTTGGGCAGACGGGAGATGAAGAATACTGGTGAGATTGAGGATGGAGAATGATGGAATTTGGAGTATGGGGTAGAAGGCAAAAGAAGCAACAATGGGGGTGGAAGGGTGGAGAATGATAGGAAGGTGATTCAGAGCGAAGGGAAGAATGGAGTACAGAGTGGAGAGATGGAGGCGTGAAGGAGAGAGGAGTAAGGGCGATGCAAGGAGGAAGGTGAGGAGAAGAGGTTACGAGAGTAAAAAGGGAGGAAGAAGATCGAGGAGCAAGGAGACAAGGAAGAGGAAGAAAATGGACTGGTATGAACACCATACAAACATGGGGATGAGGTCGCTCACAATTATGGCCTCACTGGTTTAAATCCCCAATCAAAAGCAATTATCGATCAAAAATAAATAAATAAATAAAATATTTGTGATTTGCATGTATGGTTTTATCTAGATTACTCTTATTAAAGTGGTTAATGTTAATGGATGTTTTAAATGGTGTTATGTGAATGAATGGATACATAATTGTACATTTAATGTTTAATCTATTATCTTGTTATGGGTTAGTTTGGTAATGTCACCTTGTGTACCCCAAGGGAATTAGTTGTGCAACTTAGAACATTGTTATATTGGAATACTTAAGTAAACTTCTTATGTTCTTTCTTTTGAAAAAACTTGTTGCATTTTTTATTTGTTGCTTTGGGGTTTGCGCGACAGGGCATTACAATTTGGTATTAGAGCCAAGGTTGCTAACGCTAGGTTTTTCTTTCCGTTCCACCCCTATGGTAGCAATACCAAAGCTCAGTGCGCAGTCATGCATTTGAGAGGCTTCGCATCCACTCGATGGCGGCTAGAAGAGCAAAAGTTACATCTAGATATTAGCATGGTCACATGGGAGTTATTTCTGGATAGGTTTAGGGCTCACTTCCTTTCAGATAATTGAAGGCAATGCAGGGCAGATGAGTTTCATGACCTTAAGCAGATGTCGATGTCTGTTGAACAATATGAGCGACAATTCTATGAATTGAAGCAATATGTAGGAATCAGTCATGACGAGGGAATGTTGGTTCAGCATTTTGTTCGGGGCTTAAATTCCCGAATCAGTGGTGGAGGTAGAGTCTTCAAGCTGAAGACAATGGAGGTAGCGGTTGAGAAGGCTCGTCTAGTAGAAGAAAATTTAGCAATGGCATTGGGTGGACATACTGGAGTTCAAATTGGCAGTGTTCTAGCATTAGGTTTTGGTTCTAGAGGTGGACAGCCTCAAGCTGCAGGTTCTTCTAGGACTTTTCAAGCACCCTCTAAGGGTGGTCAGCAACAACAGCAATAGTCACAGCCCAAACAAAACAAACCAAAGTCTCAACAGGTTGATAGATCTCAAAAGAGGAGGAACTAAAGTTGGTAGCATAATAGACCGGACCATTTTGTGCAACCTACACAAAGCACACAGTCGGCACCTTCACGAGGCAATCTTCAGCAATTGATTGCATTATCTGATGTTAGAATATTTGGGTGAGGCACAAGCTGTTTCTCATGTGGGAAACAGGGACATATTGCCAGACAATGTCCACAAAGGAGTACTATAGGTTTTAGCCAGAGACCAGCTGCTTCTGAGCCGACAGTGGGCAATGTGGGTAGAGCACATCAGATGTTTATGACAATGGATAATTGTTAAGCAGAATAT
Source organism: Sequoia sempervirens (assembly GCA_007258455.2). Taxonomy (NCBI): domain Eukaryota; kingdom Viridiplantae; phylum Streptophyta; class Pinopsida; order Cupressales; family Cupressaceae; genus Sequoia; species Sequoia sempervirens. The sequence continues at coordinate 111,489,578 of VDFB02049217.1, read as the reverse complement.
AAGGGTACTTTGATCGAGACATCAGGTGTGTTACATGACACTAGTATTTCCATACTTTTTGATTCTGGTGCATTTGAATCTTTTATATCTCCTTCAGTAGTAGAGCGATGTAGCTTGGTGGCATTTAGCCAAGGTGTAAAATGGCAGGTTGAACTAGCCTCAGGGTCAAAGGTTCTTATAGAGAAGCTTGTTCAGGGTTGTAGTCTGGATATAGGGGCATTGACAACTAAGGTGGATCTTCGGATCCTACCACTTGGCTCGTATGATGTAGTCTTAGGAATGGATTGGTTGAGTGCACACTGTGCCATGATATACTGTCATCGTAAATCAGTGTGGTGCGTCGATGATTCTGGAAAGGAGATCGATCGTGGGTATTCAAAGGCCCATTTCATTGTGAATGATCTCTGTTATGAAACTTAAGAGGTTTTTCTGGCAAGGTTGTCAGCTTTTTGCAGTTGTTGTGAGTGATCTTGATTCAAAGGATAGTCAAGGGGTGTCATTGGATGATTACCCTCTCCTTAAGGGGTTTTCTGATGTTTTTCTGAGCAAGATACTAGGTATGCCACCAAAGCGGGATGTAGATTTTAGAATTGATCTGGTACCAGGAGCTAAGCCTATATCTCAGGCTCTGTACCAGAATGACAACATAGGAGCTTCAAGAACTCTATTTGCAATTGGAGGAGCTATTGGCTAAGGGGTTTATTTTCCCAAGTGTTTCCCCTTGGGGAGCACTCGTAATATTTGTAAAGAAGAAGGATGGTTCTCTCTGTCTGTGTATTGATTACAGGTAGTTGAACAAAGTAACAGTGAAGAACCGATATCCCTTGCCTAGAATTGATGATCTTTTCGATCAGATAAAAGGAGAGAACATATTTTTTAAGATTGATCTCAAATCAGGGTATCATTAGTTGCAGATTGCAGAACCTGATATTCATAAAACAACATTTCACACTCAATATGGACATTACGAGTTCACTGTGATGTCGTTCGGGTTGAAAAATGCACCTTCAATCTTCATGAGCTTAATGAATGGGGTGTTCTGAATGTATTTGGATAGATTTGTCCTTTTGTTTCTCGACGATATTTTGATTTATTCCAAATCTATGGAGGAACATGAGGAAAATATGAGACAAGTGCTATAGTGCTTAAGGGACAACCAGTTTTATGCCAACCTAGAAAAGTGTGAATTCTATAAGACTGAAGTTCAATATTTGGGTCATGTCATTTTAGGTGAGGGAATTTTCGTGGATCCTGCAAAGATTCAGGCTATTGTGGATTGACCCGCACCCATGAATGTCTCAGAAATTCATAGTTTCATGGGACTAGCAGGCTATTATTGGCTGTTCATCCAAGGCTTTTCTAGGATTGCACATCCTATTACCTCTCTTCAGAGGAAGGGGAAGAAATTTCTTTGGTTAGATCAATGTCAGTTAGCATTCCAAACTCTTAAGGAAAAGCTGACTAGTGCAACAATTTTGGCAGTACCAGATCTTACGGGGGAGTTTTTTGTATGTACAGATGCTTTCTTGGAAGGCTTAGGGGCCGTTTGGATGCAAGAAGGGTGAGTGATTGCATAGGAATCCCAAAAACTTAAGGATCATGAACTGAACTATCCCACACATGATCTTGAGTTGGCCGCTATGGTTCATGCTCTGGTAAAGTGGAGACATTTCCTTTTAGGGCATCGGTTTGAGTTGCATATGGATCATCATAGTCTACAATACATCTTCATGCAGTCGAACCTGAATGCAAGACAAAGAAGGTGGATGGAATTCTTGTGCGAATACAATTTTGAGGTTAAGTATATCCAGGGAAAAGAGAATGTGGTGGTAGATGCTTTGAGCCGGCGTAGACATGAGATTTCTGCAGTTGCTCTCGAGGTTGATTTGAGGAGTTAGATCCTCACCGTTCTCTCCTCAGACAATTGGTATCAAGAGGTAAGATTTGAAATTGAATTGGGTAGAACTCTAGAATGAAAATTGGCTGGATACTCATTGGATTCTGATGGTGTCTTGCACTATGCAGATCAAATGTATGTACCTCTTGCAAAGGGTCTTTGTACCCTAATCTTGACTGAAGCCCATTGGGCACCTTATTCGACACATACTGGAGTTAAGAAATGTATGTGGATCTATGCTCACTGTATTTTTGGGCAAGATTGAAGCATGATATCACCAATTTTGTGGCTAGATGTCTAGAATTTCAGAGGCTTAAGGCGGAGCATCATCATCCAACAATTTTTTTGCAGCCTCATCTTGTTCCAGAATGGAAGTGGTACATTATCTCTATGGATTTCATAGTCATCTTGCTTATGTTTTCTAGGCGACACGACGCTATCATGGTCATTGTGGATAGACTGACCAAGGTAGCCCATTTCTCTCCTATCTAATCTTCCTAGACGGCTTCTGTGGTGGCCAGTGTGTTCATGGAAGACATTGTTCAATTACATGGGATACCGCAAAGAATCATTTATGACAGAGATCTGGTATTCACATCCACATTATGGACATCTTTGCAGTGGTCCTTAGGAACTCAATTGAACTCTAGTTCTGCCTACCATCCTAAGACAAATGGTCAGACTAAGAGAGTCAATCAGGTGCTTGAGGATATGCTCCACATGTATGTCATGGACCAACAATCATGTTGGAAAGATTATCTACACTTAGTCGAGTTTTCCTGTAAGAATGGTTACCATAGTTTGAATGGCATGGTTCCTCTTCAGGCTTCATATGGTCATCCTTTTCATACCCCTTTGAGCTGGGATCAGTTAGAGGACAGGGTTCTCCTTGGACCTGAAATGCTTCGAGATATGGAACAACAACTAGTTCGCATCTGAGAGCATCTTGTAGAAGCTCAAGATAGACAGAAGAAGTATGTTGATGCACATAGAGTTGATCGACAGTTTGCAGTTGGTGATCGGGTGTTTCTTCAAGTACATCCGCGGAAGAGCCCTATTCATTATGGAAAGGGTTCTAAACTTGTGCCCTGCTTTGTAGGGGCATTTGAAGTGTTAGAAAGGATTGGACCTGTTGCCTACCACCTAGCCTTGCCACCTAGTCTATCGTAGATTCATGATGTTTTTCATGTTTCAGTCCTTAGACCATATTATCCTGTTGTTACTCATGTACTTGATTGGAATGTTGTACAGGTCGAGGATGGGAAGCTAGCTCTTAAGCCCATAGTCATGTTACAATGTCGAAGACTCGCTCTCAGGAGCAGAGATATTTTTCAGGTGCGGGTTCAGTAGGACCGGAATGATGAGACTTCGTCAACATGGGAGGATGCGTCCCATATTAGAGACGCTTACACATATTTATTTGCTGGCTTCCAGGAGTAAGCCATATTCTAGGGGGGGAGGATGTAATACCCCCATATTGTTGATAATCTTTGATACTCTTTGATACTCTTATGTGTTGGTTTGATACTTGGTTTGTGATGGTGATTAGTGCACCGACTTGGTTGTGTGTGGATTCTTAGTTTGGTTGGTTTGCTGCACTTGACATTATTATGATGATTTATGATACTTTATGTGGTGGTTATATTATTTGATTATGTTATGGTTTTCTTTAATATTATATGTGATGATGTTGTGATTCTATGATGCTATGTTTTCTGATGTGTCGTTAGTGAGTCTTGGTGAAAGGATGGAGTAGCATCACTCGCTTCTGAGCGCCCTGCTACCCAACGATTTCATTTCATGGTGTGTCTGCAATGGATATTTACATGTTACTTGACATTTGTATGTATGCAGGAATTGCAGGAATAAAAGTGTCGATTCCACCTACTTCGGCAGGACAGGGCGAGCATTAAATTAACCCAATGGGTACGATGTTGAAAAAGGGAGTTGATAAGGAAGTGTCCCCGTCCCAAGTCCGTCATCCCATTGTGAGTCTTATTGTGTCATGGTTTTGGCTTTGTCCTTGTCTTTGTATTGTTGTTGTTTATTTATCTTAATTATGGTTGTTGTCATTTAATTTATCTTTATTTTATGTGGGATAAATTAGTGATATTTTGGGGATATGATTAATTGTGGGTAATTGTAATTTGTAATTTACATATTGTAAATTAAAAGTGTAAGTAATTAATTTAAATAAATAATGATGCTGATAATTATATATTATCTTTTTCTAGATATTAAATTATAAAATCAGAAGAGAATATCTTCTGAGGATAATATCATGTGAAAATAATGAGTTTTTAAATAAAATCTGTGAAATAAGTGTGTGCTTTTAAAAAGCAAGAAAATAGCCAATGAATGTGGAGGATTTTTGAGGAAAAAGAAGAAGAGCTTTATTTATATTTTATTTTATTTTAATTGTGAGGGAGTTTTACACACAGAAGGGTTTTCCGGTTTTTGGTCAGAAAAAAGAAAAAAGAAATAGTTTTTTTTTGTGCTTCTTAGTAAAAATTGTTCTATAGAAAATGAAGAAAGGATTGATTCAGAAGTTAGCTGAAGGAAGGAAATTGAGAAGAAGCTGCAAAGGGGATTCTACTTTCGAAAAAGGAAGAAGGCTACTGTGTTTGGATTCTACATCGAATGAAGGACTCCAGGTTCTTTTAAATTATTATTTCTTTAGATTTAATATTCTATGAACAAAATCTTGTCTGCCATGTTTGAAAATTGATTTCTTTATGTTTTGAAAGAGGTTTTCTTTGATTGAAAATTTGTGTTGTTAAACCTTTGAATTTTTCTGTTGAAAACTATAGTTAAATCTTATGTAGTTCATCAATAAAATTTGGTTGAGAAATTATTGTTTGGAAAGAAAATCATTTTGTTATTATGTTGAATTTGCATGCCTAGATTTATTTGTGTCTGATATAGAACAGATTGTTTATTTAATTTAATTATTAATTATTGATAAATATACATATATATATACTTTTTTGTATATATATATTTACAAAAGTCAATATATTTATAAAAATTGAATTGTATATAAAAATCCATATATACATATTTATTGTGAAAATTTAGGGTGTTTTAAAGTATAATTGTTTCCTTGTTTCTGAGTTTTGGAATTTGTAACTCTTTGGAAACGAGATTTAATATATAAAAAAATTATATTATAGAAAAATATATATTATATTTGTTGGGGGGAGTGGTTGGCCTAGGGCTGTACCACCCCACACCCCATGGTTGGTGGTTCGCAGCCACCACCGGTTGCGCACAGTAGCCGAGGCTATTGTGCGCAGCCATGTGGGGGCTGTGGCCCCCCACAAACACTATGCTAAGTAACACAGGCTGCAGGGGTGGGTGGTAAATAGTCGGTGTTATGTTTTTTTTTTAAATTAAATTCATTTTTATTAAACGCTTTTTCTTTTATGTATGATTTTGATTATATTATATATATATAGATATAATTTTATAGTATTATATTTTATTAATTTTATAATGATTTATTATATATATATATATACATAAAAGCATATATATGTATATATATATATATATATATATATATATATATATATATATATATATATATATATATATATAACATATTTGATATGCTACGTATATGAATTTAATATGATAATTTTAAGAAAATTGCAACGTTATAATCTAATTGTGCAAATTAGAAATAAATTATGTGCTTTGAATTGAATCATATTTTCTCGAGTAATTGATTTATTTAATTGGCGAAACTTGTGTATTAAAATGAGTTTTATGACATTATTTTATGTAATTGTTTTCTCTCGAGATCATTCGTTTAATCAATTGTGGCTTTCTCTTATTTGGGGTTTATGTCATGTGGGAAACCCTAGAGTTAGTTTATCCTGTTATAGGAACTTAAGTTGTTGATTAGGAACTTCCAAAGGTGGGGATACTGATGTTTATTTTTTATATCATATTATGAAAATTGGCTTATGTTTTGACTATGGTTGTGATTTTAGTTTACACTTGGATTGTACCATTTTGGGGACATTATTCATATGATTTTGGTGAGATGGTTTTGGCTTGCGGATGTTCCATTTTTTGGTTTAGTAATTCTTGTTGGTACAATCCTTTTGTGTTGGATATGTTATGTTTTGGGTGTCTAGGGAGAGTGGCTCTACGTGGGGGCTGACACACAAAGGGGCTATTAGGGTAACCCACATAGAGTTAGAGTAATCAGTGATAACCTAAGTACTTAACTAGGGGGTGGGTAGTTAAACATTCATCAAGATAATTATGGATGCCTCGTCCGCCTATTAGTGCTATCATAGACTAAAGGTGAGACGAGAAGGCTGTGGTTGGCATGATCATCACCTCGTCCTCACGAGAGGTTAACGATTCCGCATGAGTAACCCTATGGAGCGACGCCTTGAGATAGGCTGTTAGGAGAACCATAGATGTTGGCGAAACCTTGTGATAGGTTGTTTGGATAATCCATGTGAAGCCATGCGATGACACTCTCCTCTAGCATTTCCTTTTGAGTTGTTTTTATTGTAATCCTCTGGAAGTGGTCTATTGTTATGGCTTTTGGTGATTTATCATTGTTTAGTTTTTTGTTTGGTCTTTTGATATTATGTTATCTTGGACCTGGAGTTAGTCTTGTGTTACTGTTTGGAGGTGCTTGGTCGAGGATCCTTGCTTGTTTACTCCCAACATGGGGGTGGTTGGGTGGAATGTGCTACACACCCTGTTGGGTTCCTTTTTTGATGCAGTTGTACCATTCAGTGCAGAGTGTTGTAGATGTTGTTGATTCAGGATTCATATGTTACTAGATGTATTTCATTTATTGATGTATCACTCCCATGTGTGTTTGGAAGACTTTGATGTAATTTTGTATATGTCTTCATTACAGTGTACTATCAGACTGATGTAATGTATATTCATACCATGTAATCATTTGTGAGCTACCATTTGTAAAAACTGATCATGTTATGTTGTATCTGTGGAAATATATATACTTAATATCTTCATGATTAATTTATTTGTGATTTGAATGTATGGTGTTATTTGGATAAATTTTATTAATGTGGTTAATTTTAATGGATGTTTTTAAATGGTGTTATGTTAATGAATGGATACATAATTGTACATTTAATGTTTAATATATTATCTTGTTATGGGTTAGTTTGGTAATGTCACCTCATGTACCCCAAGGGAATTAGTTGTGCAACTTAGATGTTCATTGTTATGTTGGAATACTTAAGTACACTTCTAATTTTCTTTTAAAAAAAAAATTGTTGCATTTTTTATAAATGTTGATTTGGAGTTTGCGCGATAGGGCATTTCAATTTGGTATCAGAGCCAAGGTTTCTAACGCTAGGTTCTCTGGGTAGTTTGTGTCCGTTAAGCAACCTTTGCGTTAACTCTTGATCTTACTTAACTATAATTGTTGTGTAGGATCATGCCCCAAGGTAGAGGTTGTGGCCGAGGAAGAGGCCGATGTGGTTGTCGTAGAGTCAACCGCCAAAGTCCATCACCACCGAGTTCCCACGGCTCAGAGCACTAGGAATGATAGAGTCCTCAACAAAATCCATCAGGTGGTGGTCAGAACCCGGGACAACCTGGTTTAGATGGACAGTTGTAGCACCTTCTGGGGGAGATTCTTGATTGGTTGGGACCCATGCCTGTGGAGGAGCCGCAGGTCGAGAGAGAAAGGGAAAGGTCGCCAAGGTGAAGGGAAGTAATGGAAAATCAGGATGCAATGATAGATGGTCATATGAAAGACTTCATGAAAGCTCACCTGCCTACATTCGATGGTTTTGGAGGAGGTCTGGAAGTAGATACATGGTTAATTGATTTTGATCGATGCTTTGCGATGCACTCCTATGGTAGCAATACCAAAGCTCGGTGCGCAGTCATGCATTTGAGAGGCTTCCTATCCACTTGGTGGTGGCTAGAAGAGTAAAAGTTACATCTGGATATCAGCATGGTCACATGGGAGTTATTTCTGGACAAGTTCAGGGATCGCTTCCTATCAGATCATTGGAGGCAACGCAGGGTAGATGAGTTTCATGACCTTAAGTAGATGTCGATGTCCGTTGAACAATATGAGCGGTAATTCTATGAATTGAAGCAATATGCAGGAATCAGTCATGATGAGGGAATGTTGGTTCAACATTTTGTTCGGGGCTTAAACACCTGAATTAGTGGTGGAGTTAGAGTCTTTGAGCCAAAGACAATGGAGGTAATGGTTGAGAAGGCTCGTCTAATAGAAGAAAATTTGGCAATGGCATTGGGTGGACCTACTGGAGTTCAGATTGGTAGTGTTCCAGCATCAGGTTTTGGTTCTAGAGGTGGATAGCCTCAAGCTGCAGGGTCTTCTAGGACTTTTCAGGCACCCTATAAGGGTGGTCAGCAGCAGCAGCAGCAGTCACAGCCCAAACAGAACAAACCACAGTCTCAACAAGTTGATAGATCTCAGAATAGGAGGAACTGAATTTGGCAGTGTAATAGACCAGACCATTTTGTGTAGCCTGCACAAAGCATAGAGTCGACACCTTCATGATGTAGTCTTTAGCAGTCGATTGCATCGTCTGGTGTTAGAATATTTGGGTGAGGCACAAGTTCTTTCTCATGTGGGCAGTAGGGACATATTGTCAGGCAGTGTCCACAAATGAGTACTACAAGTTTTAGCCAGAGACCAGCTGCTTCTGAGCTGACAGTGGGCGGTGTGGGTAGAGCATATCAGCTATTTGTGACATTGGAAAATCGTCAAGCAGAATAACATGGCACTGTGATCGAGACATCAGGTCTTTTGCATGATACTAGTATTTCCATACTTTTTGATTCTAGTGCATCTGACTCTTTTATATCTCCTTCAGTAGTAGAGTGATGTAGCTTGGCGGCATCTAGCCAAGGCATAAAATGGCAGGTTGAACAAGCCTCAGGGTCAAAGGTTATTGTAGAGAAGCTTGTTCAAGGTTGTAGTCTAGATATAGAGGCATTCAAAACTAAGGTGGATCTTCGGATCCTACCACTTGGCTCGTATGATGTAGTATTGGGAATGGATTGGTTGAGTGCACACCATGCCATGATAGACTGTTGTCGTAAATCAGTGTGATGCATCGATGATTTCAGAAAGTAGATGGAGATCATGGGTATTCAAAGGCCCATTTCATTGCGAATGATCTCTACTATGCAACTTAAGATGTTTTTCTTGCAGGGTTGTCAGCTTTTTGCAGTTGTTGTGAGTGATGTTGATTCAGAGGATAGTCAAGGGGTGTCATTGGATGATTACCCTCTCCTTAAGGGGTTTTCTAATGTTTTTTCAAGTGAGATACTAGGTATGCTGCCAAAGCGGGATGTAGATTTCAGAATTGATCTGGTACCAGGATCTAAGCCTATATCTCAGGCTCCGTACCAGAATGACAATGCAGGAGCTTCAAGACCTCTGTTTGCAATTGGAGGAGCTATTGGCTAAGGGGTTTATTTGCCCAAATGTTTCCCCTTGGGGAGCACCCGTAATATTTGTAAAGAAGAATGATGGTTCTCTCTGTCTGTGTATTGATTACAGGTAGTTGAACAAAGTAACGGTGAAGAACCGATATCCCTTTCCTAGAATTGATGATCTTTTCGATCAGATAAAAGGAGTGAACATATTTTCTAAGATTGATCTCAAATCAAGGTATCATCAGCTACAGATTGTGGAACCTAATATTCATAAAACAACATTTCACACTCGATATGGACATTACGAGTTCACTATGATGTCGTTCAGGTTGACAAATGCACCTTCAGTCTTCATGAGCTTAATGAATGGGGTGTTCTGAACGTATTTGGATAGATTCATCCTTGTGTTTCTCGACAATATTTTGATTTATTCCAAATCTATGGAGGAACATGAGGAACATATGAGACAAGTGCTACAGTGCTTAAGGGACAACTAGTTTTATGCCAACTTGGAAAAGTGTGAATTCTATAAGACTGAAGTTCAATATTTGGGTCATGTCATTTCAGGTGAGGGAATCTTTGTGGATCCTGCAAAGATTCGGGCTATTTTGGATTGGCCTGCACCTATGAATGTCTCAGAAATTCTCAGTTTCATGGGACTAGTAGACTATTATTGGTGGTTTGTCCAAGGTTTTTCTAGGATTGTGCATCCTATTACCTCTCTTTAGAGGAAGGGGAAGAAATTTCTTTGGTCAGATCAATGTAAGTTAGTATTCCAAACTCTTAAGGAAAAGTTGACCAGTGCACCAATTTTGGCAGTACCAGATCCTATGGGGGAGTTTGTTGTATGTACAGATGCTCCCTTGGAAGGCTTAGTGGTCGTTTTGATGCAAGAAGGGCGAGTGATTAGGTACGAATCCTAAAAACTTAAGGATCATGAGCTAAACTATCCCACACATGATCTTGAGTTGGCCGCTGTGGTTCATGCTCTGGTAAGGTGGAGACATTTCCTTTTAGGGCATTGGTTTGAGTTGCATACGGATCATCGTAGTCTACAATACATCTTCACGCAGCCCAACCTAAATGCAAGATGGAGAAGGTGGATGGAATTCTTGTGCGAATATGATTTTGAGATTAAGTATATCCAGGGCAAAGAGAATGTGGTGGCAGATGCTTTGAGCCAACGTAGACATGAGATTTTTGTAGTGGCTCTCGAGGTTTATTTCAGGAGTCAAATTCTCATCGTTCTCTCCTCAGACAATTGGTATCAAGAGGTGAAATCTAAAATTGAGTCGGGTAGAACTCTGGAAGGAAAATTTGTTGGATACTCATTGGATTCTCATGGTCTCTTGCGCTATGCAGGTCGAATGTATGTACCTCCTGCAGAGTGTCTTCATACCCTAATATTGACTGAAGCCCATTGGGCACCTTATTCGACACATCCTGGAGTTAAGAAAATGTATGCGGATCTACACTCACTGTATTTTTGGGCAGGATTAAAGCATGATATTGCTGATTTTGTGGCTAGATGTCTAGAATTTTAGAGGGTTAAGGCGTAGCATCATCATCCAGCAGGTTTTTTGTAGCCTCATCTTGTTCCAGAATGTAAGTGGGACATTATCTCTATGGATTTCATAGTCGCCTTGCCTATGTCTTCTAGGCGGCACGACACTATCATGGTCACTATGGATAGATTGACCAAGGTAGCCCATTTCTCTCCTATCTGATCTTCCTATACTACTTCTGTGGTGGCTAGGGTGTTCATGGAAGACATTGTTCAATTGCATGGGATACCACAAAGAATCATTTCTGACAAAGATCCGGTATTCACATTCGTGTTATGGACATCTTTGTAGGGGTCCTTAGGGACTTAATTGAACTTTAGTTCTACCTACCATCTTGAGATAGATGGTCAGACTGAGAGAGTAAATCAGATGCTTTAAGATATGCTCCACATGTATGTCATGGACCAACAATTACGTTGGGAAGATTATCTACACTTAGTCAAGTTTTCCTATAACAATGGTTACCATAGTTCGATTGGCATGATTGCTTTTCAGGCTTCATATGGTCATCCTTGTCATACCCCTTTGAGCTGGGATCACTTAGAGGATAGGGTTCTCCTTGGACCCGAAATGCTTCGAGATAGAACAACAGGTAGCTCACATCCGAGAGCATCTTGTAGCAGCTAGAGATAGACAAAAGAAGTATGCTAGTGCACATAGAGTTGATCAGCAGTTTGCATTTGGTGATTGGGTGTTTCTTCGAGTACGTCCGCAAAAGAGCCCTATTCATTATGGAAAGGGTTCTAAGCTTGTTCCCCACTTTGTAGGGTCGTTTGAGGTGTTAGAAAGGATTGGACCTGTTGCCTACCACCTAGCCTTGCCACCTAGTTTGTCGCGGATTCATGATGTTTTTCATGTTTCAGTCCTTAGACCATATTATCCTAATACTACTCACATACTTCATTGGAATGCTCTACAATTCGAGGACAGGTAGCTAGCTCTCGAGCCCATGGTCATGTTACAACGTCGGAGACTCGCCCTTAGGGGCACAGATATTGATTAGGTGCGGGTTCATTGGGACCCGAATGACGAGACTTTGGTGACATGGGAGGATGTGTCCCATATTAGAGAGGCTTACCCATATTTATTTATTGGCTTCCAGGAGTAAGCCATGTTCTAGGGGGGAGGATGTAAAACCCCCTTGTTTCTGATACTCTTTGAGACTCTTTGATACTCTTATGTGTTAGTTTGATACTTGGTTTGTGATGGTGATTAGTGCACCGACTTAGTTGTGTGTGGATTCTTAGTTTGGTTGGTTTGCTGCACTTGACATTATTATGATGATTTATGATACTTTATGTGGTGGTTAGATTATATGATTATGCTATGGTTTTCTTTAATATTATATGTGACGATGTTGTGATTCTATGATGCTATGTTTTTAGATGTGTGGTTAGTGAGTCTTGGTGAAAGGACGAAGTAGCATCACTTGCTTGCGAGTGCCCTACTACCCCGTGATTTCCTTTCACGGTGTGTTTGCAATGGAGATTTAATGTTACTTGACATTTGTATGTATGCAGGAATTGCAGGAATAAAATTCTCGATTCCACTTGCTTCGGCAGGACAAGGCGAGCATTAAATTAACCCAACGGGTACGATGTTGAAAAGGGGAGTTGATAAGGAAGTGTCCCCATCTCAAGTCTGTCATCCCATTGTGAGTCTTATTGTGTCATGGTTTTGGCTTCATCATTGTCTATGTATTATTGTTGTTTATTTATATTAATTATGGTTGTTGTCATTTAATTTATCTTTATTTTATGTGGGATAAATTAGTGATATTTTGGGGATATGATTAATTGTGGGTAATTATAATTTGGAATTTAAATATTGTAAATTAAAAGTTATTTAATTAATTAAAAGTGTAAGTAATTAATTTAAATAAATAATGATGCTGATAATTATATATTATATTTTTCCAGATATTAAATTAGAAAATCAGAAGAGAAAATCTTGTGAGGATAATATCATGTGAAAATAATGAATTTTTAAATAAAATCTGCGAGATAAGTGTGTGCTTTTAAAAAGCAAGAAAAGAGCCAATGAATGTGGAGGATTTCTGAGGAAAAAGAAGAAGAGCTTTATTTATTTTAATTTTATTTTAATTGTGAGGGAGTTTTACACACATAAGGGTTTTCTGGTTTTTGGTCTAAAAAAAGAAAAAAGAAATAGTTTTTTTTGTGCTTCATGGTAAAAATTGTTATGTAAGAAAAGAAGGATTGATTCAGAAGTTAGCTGAAGAAAGGAAATTGAGAAGAAGTTTCATAGGGGATTCTACTTTTGAAAAAGGAAGAAGGCTACTGTGTTTGGATTCTACATCGAACGAAGGACTCCAAGTTCTTTTAAATTATTATTTCTTTAGATTTAATATTTTGTGAACAAAATCTTCTCTACCATGTTTGAAAATTAATTTCTCTATGTTTTAAAAGAGGTTTTCTGTGATTGAAAATTTGTGTTGTTAAACCTTTGAATTTTTCTATTGAAAACTATAGTTAAATCTTCTGTAGTTCATCAATAAAATTTGGTTGAGAAATTATTGTTTTGAAAGAAAATCATTTTGTTATTATGTTGAATTTGCATGCCCATATTTATTTGTGTCTGATATAGAATAGATTGTTTATTTTATTTAATTGTTAATTATGGCTAAATATATACATATATATACTTGTTTGTATATATATATATATATTTATAGTTCTAAGTCAATATATTTATAAAAATTGAATTGTATATAAAAATACATATATACATATTTATTATGAAAATTCTAGGTGTTTTAAAGTATATGCATTTCTGTGTTTCTAAGTTTTGGAATTCGTAATTCTCTGGAAACGAGATTTAATATATAAAAAATTTATATTATAAAATATATATATATTTTATTTTGTTGGGGGGAGTGGTCGGCCCAAGGCCGTACCACCCCACACCTCATGGTTGGTGGTTCACAACCACCACCAGCTACGCACAACAGCTGAGGCTACTGTACGCAACCGTGTGGGGGTTGCAGTCCCCCCACACACTGTGGTAAGTACCATAGGCTGCAGGGGTGGGTGGCAAATAGTCGGTGTTATGTTTTTTTTTTAAATTAAATTCATTTTTATTAAATGCATTTTCTTTTATGTATGATTTCGAACGATTATATTATATATATATATAGACATAATTTTACAGTATGATATTTTATTAATTTTATAATATGTTTTATAAAATGATTTTTATATATATGCTTTATTATATATATATATATAACAGATTTGATATGCTGCGTATATGAATTTAATATGATAATTTTAAGAAAATTGCAATGTTATAATGTAATTGTGTAAATTAGAAATAAATTATGTGCTTTGAATTGAATCGGATTTTCTCGAGTAATTGATTTATTTAATTGGCAAAACTTGTGTATTAAAATGAGTTTTATGACATTGTTTTATGTAATTGTTTTCTCTCGAGATCATTCATTTAATCAATTGTGTTTTTTTCTTATTTGAGGTTTATGTCATGTGGGAAACCCTAGAGTTAGTTTATCCTATTATAGGAACTTAAGTTGTTGATTAGGAACTTCCAGAGGTGGGGATACTGATGTTTATTTTTTATATCATATTATGAAATTTGGCCTATGTTTTGACTATGGTTGTGATTTTAGTTTACACTTGGATTGTACCATTTTGGGGATGTTATTCATATGATTTTGGTGAGATGGTTTTGCCTCACGGATTTTCCAGTTATTGGTTTAGTAATTCTTGTTGGTACAATCCTTTTGTGTTGGATATTTTATGTTTTGGGTGTCTAGGAAGAGTGGCTCTAAGTGGGGGCCGACGCACAAAGGGGCTGTCAGGGTAACCCATGTAGAGTTAGAGTAATTAGTGATAACCTAAGTAATTAATTACGGGGTGGGTAGATAAACAATCATCAAGATAATTATGGATGTCTTGTCCGCCTGTTAGTGCTATCATAGAAGTTAAAGGTGAGTCGAGAAGGCTGTGGTTGGCATGATCGTTGCCTCGTCCTCACGAGAGGTTAATGATTCCGCATGAGTAACCCTATGGAGTGGTGCCTTGAAGTAGGTTGTCAGGAGAACCATAGATGGAGGCGGTACCTTGTGATAGGGTTTCTGGATAATCCATGTGAAGCCATGCAATGACACTCTCCTCTAGCATTCCTTTTTGAGCTGTTTTTATTGAAATCCTCTGGAAGTGGTCTATTGTTATGGCTTTTGGTGATTTATTGTTGTTTAGTTTTCTATGTGGGCTTTTGATATTATGTTATCTTGTCTAGAGTTAGTCTTGTGTTACTATTTGGAGGTACAGTTTGGTCGGGGATCCTTCCTTGTTTACTCCCAGCATGGGGGTGGTTGTGTGGAACGTGCTACGCACCCCGTTGGGTTCCCTTTTAGATGCAATTGTACCATTCAGTGCAGAGTTTTGCAGATGTTGTTGATCCAAGATTCATATGTTACTAGATGTATTTCATTTATTGATGTATCACTCCCACGTGTGTATGGAAGACTTTGATGTAATTTTGTATATGTGTTCATTACAGTGTACTATCAGACTGATGTAATGTATATTCATACCATGTAATCATTTGTGAGCTACCATTTATAAATACTGGTCATGTTATGTTGTATCTATGGAAATATATATACTTAATATCTTCATGATTAATTTATTTGTGATTTGCATGTATGGTTTTATTTGGATTACTCTTATTAATGTGGTTAACGTTAATGGATGTTTTTAAATGGTGTTATGCAAATGAATGGATACGTAATTGTACATTTAATGTTTAATCTATTATCTTGTTATGGGTTGGTTTGGTAATGTCACCTCGTGTACCCCAAGGGAATTAATTGTACAACTTATAACATTGTTATGTTGGAATACTTAAGTACACTTCTTATGTTCTTTTTGAAAGAATTTTTTTTTGCATTTTTTATTTGTTCCTTTGGGGTTTGCGCAACGAGGCGTTACATAAATTCATCCCAATAAATGAAATTGCAAATTGCACCAATAACAGTTTGATTGATATTGTTGGAATTGTGGTGCATGTAGGAATGGTATCAACTATACAAAGATAGGATTAGTCCCAAATAATTCAAAGGACTGTTAAACTTAATGATTTGTCATCCTTTTCAATTGATGTTAATTTGTGGAGCTCAAATTGGGAAGCAAAGGGTGATGAGTTGGAAGGGTTGTACACCCCTGGTTCAGCTCTCATCCTTGTTAAAAATACGTGTTGGGTACTTCAATGGACTGGTTTTGAACACAGCTGCATGGACTCTTGTATATATAAATACTGACATACCAAAAGCACAACCCTTGATCCAATGAAGACATATTGATCCGCCTATTGTTGAGCCACTTTAGACAATTCCTCGAAAGGTTGCTTTGGAAAATGGGAGAGTCACTATTGCATATATCTTGGATCACTACCTTGGCTTGCCATAAACTTTGCAAGCTACTGTCAAGGCAGTAGTAAAATATATAAAAATGGATGCATTCAGTTACGTCGCATGTCTGTTGTAGGCCAACGGCAGATAATGCAAGGAAAAGTGTGAACAATCTGAGCAAAATGCATGGTTTTTCCCTAAATGCCATACAACAATAGTTGATTGTGACATTCGATATTTATTGCAACTAAATATGGAAGACCACACAAGCGAGATTTTGGCTACTGCTTTTGATGAGGCTGCAACAAGCTTATTGTAGATGTCAGCAAAACAACTTTACATGTTGCATAAATGAGTCTTCCTCTGCAATGATTGTTGAGTCTGTTATCAATGTTGTCACCTAAACCTCATTTGTTTTCACTATTCTTATTAAAAATCAGACCTATAATTCAGAAACAAGGCTTAAAACAATAATAGTGAAAGTTGCAAGGATTAACTTTGAAGCTGAGTGCAAGCTGTTACTGTCAGATTTGTCTACTATTTCCCCTACTATGCAAGAGTCTCCAGAGATGGTTGTGGGTGCTGCCACAATAATGGGTTACACTTTTTGAGACATCCTGATTTTTGCCTGAAATCACATATTTTTAGAAAATACAATGATTTATGACTTTAAAGGTTCCATTTAAATTATTTTAATTAAAGAGGGATTGATCAAACCCCCTTATATCAAACCCCCTTGGATAGAACCTTGTTAGATTTAAACCATACCTATAATTGAGTTTCTTCCACACCTATCAAAATGCTAATAAAAACCACTTTTGATTTACCTTTTGGGTGATCAAATGAATTCATTTAAAATTTATGCTTTGTAAGCCTGTAGCCCTTATTATAAGCTTCCTAAAAAGTATAATTTTAAATATGTTTAATTTGATTATTATATTTATTTTTTATTTCTTGTGAATGTAGGATTTTCAATGAACATCTAGTTCTTTATTTCACACATACGAAAAAATAGAAAAATAGAGAAAAAAATTCTAAAAAATACATGTGCCCTAGGTATTGATGTCCTTATTCCAACAAAAATAGAATAAGTTAATTCAAATGAATACAAAAAAAGTTATGAGTGCCGAAGTACACCTCTGTCCAAATTATAATTACACTGACTTGGAAAATTAATTAAAAAAATATATGTAACAAAAAATTATGAAAAAATATCCATCCCCTAGATATTGGTGTGAAAATTTTGCATTTTAAAAATCAAAATTGTATCCTATCTATAAAAAATTTTATGTGTGCCGAAGTGAACATCACTTTTAAAGAATGCTGATTAGTAGAAAAAATAAGTTATTAAAAAATTACATAAAATGATTCACAATTTATTTTTTAATTTTTTTTAAAAAATATAATTATAATCTACACAAAATATCTAACAAATAACTAGTTTGATTCATCTTAAAAACCTTATTGGTTTAGCTGCTATAGGTGTAAGAAAGTGAATGTCTGGTGAAAAATCCTGATTTTAATGTCAAGTTTGGCCAAAAATTGTAACCCATTATTGTGGGATCACCCTTGTCATACTTCCTTGAATGCCAAAACAAATATGCCTAATTGTGACTTTGGATATTTCTGATAGTTTCTATTGACTGGACATTTATTTCCTTTTTTCTTCCTTTGCAGTGCTTGTCACATCAGAAGACCTTTCCTTTCTACTGCTATTGCTTTGTTGTTCATTTAACTAGTTATATATTAAGACAATGAAGTATAACTTATAATGTTTAAGAAAAAAAGATACACTTGTTTTCTTTTCTATTCTTTATGTTGCTTATAATTTTGTTCCATTTTAATTTTATATTTCTAATTTTATTTTATGTTGTTTGTTTATATAGTTATGTTGTCCTATTTAAGAGATGTATCAATATTTACAATTGTTCATATAAATACTTGTGGACATGGTTGTATGCATATTCATAAATATACATGCATGTATTCAAATTTCTTAGTGGATACAACTTTTTGATACAGATGTGTGTAGATATATGTGTCTATAATGGATATGTATGTGTATATGCATGCAAAATTTAATATTTAGATGTATTTGTGAGTTTCTTTAAATAGAATGTTGTTCTGATCTTGTTTTCAATGTTCATAGTGTATACAATATCTTGACAGAGTTCTATGTAG
Source organism: Sequoia sempervirens (assembly GCA_007258455.2). Classification (NCBI taxonomy): domain Eukaryota; kingdom Viridiplantae; phylum Streptophyta; class Pinopsida; order Cupressales; family Cupressaceae; genus Sequoia; species Sequoia sempervirens. The sequence goes on along the minus strand of VDFB02049217.1, from coordinate 111,471,118 downwards.
ATATATGTGTCTATGATTTATTTGTATATGTGAGTGTGTATGCATCTAATGCTTCTCAAATATTCTCCCTACTACTTTGTGATTTCTAATAATAATGTCATGTTAGATATGGATATCATATGGCTCTTGGCTATAATGTTTGTTGTGTATGTTGTGCAACTCAATCTACAACCCAACACTAGACAATGCCTTATTGAAAATACCATAAACTGCTCAATTACTTTGGTAAGTTTTAAATGCATGGTATTATTGCAACCATTTCCAATATATGTAGCACATACATGAAATAATGTTTCCATGGCAAGTTGTGCCAAGTGATGTTTGTTTCCTCTATGCAGGAAACATGCACATATATGTGCATTTAAACTTATCTATATTTCTTTCACATGTATTGACAACTTTCGGTGTGAATATGTATGTATGTCATTTGTAGAAATAGTCATCACTATGGTGGCTCACAATTTTCATAGTAGCTAAAGCTATAAAACAATAGTCAACAATGCCCTATGGAAAGTAACATAAACTGTTCAATTGCCTTGGTAACTTTAGAACTCTAAATATTATTGTGGTCATTGCCAGTCTATGGAATGCATATATGAAATAATGTTGTTATTGGTTTTTTTTTATTACTTTGCAACAATCACTCCTATATGGAAACAATAAATAAAATAATATTTATTGCTTTGCAACAATTGCCTCTATATGGAAACTTTTACCCGATAGGCTATATGTGTGAACTTTGGATGGAATTTTTGTCAGCCTTACCAGTTCTAAAGCTACTTGACAACAATCAACAATGCATATATATTTGCATCTACCTCCACATTCATATATATCGGTGTAAATTTTGTTTTCCACCTGCATCTTTATCAATTTCATGCATCTAATGCATAGATAGGAATCTGTTGCTTCGAAATATATTGCCATATAAAAGTATGTACTTCTTCAGTTCCATATCATTTTCCTTTCTATGTGTGTAGATATGTATGTATGTCAAATTAGCTGTAAGCAACATATACTTCTCCCTTTGTTTATTGGTTATAATAACACCTACCATTTAAAACCTCGAGGAACATAGCAAATACCTATGAAATTTTTGATAAGGCATTGTTGGCTCTCGTTCTATTGCTATATGTTAGTGTGATTTTTTTGTTGTTTTGTGGGTTTTTCCATCTGGGCCATTGTTGCAACCAATGTTGTTTTATTTATGGCCTCAGTTTTGTGGCGATGGATTGCAACACACTAGTGGTAATGGTTGTAACACCTGCCTATAAAATCCTCCGAAAACATAGCAAATGTCTATGCAATCTTTGATAGTGCATTGTTGGGTGTCATTCTCTGCATTTTCCTTGTTCTCCAAGAAATTTTTCAGTGAGGAGGGCAAGCTTCTGTGAAGGTGCAAGTGCGATCATCAGCTATGAAATTTCTGTGAAGGTGGTTGGAGGTTATTTTGTGTTTTTTGCATGGGGTGATGGTTGCAAAAGAATTACAAAAGTGTTGACCATAAATGAAACAATATAGCTTAAGCTAAAGAATTACAATCATCACCATAGAATGAAATGCATAGATGAAACAATATTGGTATCAACAGTCACGCAGATAGGAAAACCAAAAAATATAATTTCACACCCATCTTTTCCACTTCACAACCAATATTCACCGTTGTGTCTAGATATGTATGTATGTAAGCTTAGATGGAGAGAAATTTATATATACTCCTTCCTATGTTTATTCTTTTCATAGGGTAGTTGCTATTTTTTTATCTCTATACTTAAACTGCTGCATAGAAATTTATTGCTACTTCCTATCATGTAGCCTTCAGTTTATTCATTGAGAGTTTTCATCACATGTAACAAAATAATGGGTACATATGTTTCAATTGATAGTTGCAGGTTTATTGTTTTAGACCCACATCATGTGTTTATTGAAATTGCTTTTCTCAACTGAAACATATGGTACATGTTCTTCTACCAAGTAATTGGCTTAGGCTTAGGATTTTCAAGTTATTTTTGCCAAAAAAAAGGGGGGAATAATCCACAACATGTGTCAAATCACATTTTCCCACATATGTTTAAAACCTCAAGAAACATAGCGAATGTCTGTGAAATTCCCGATAGGTACAAGTTCAATCAAGCATTGTTCAACTTCTGTGAAAATGGTTGGAGGTTATTTTGTGTCTTTTACATGGAGTGATTGTTACAAAAGCAAAAGAAAAGTGTCACCTGTGATAATTTTTCCCCAACTATTTTGCATAGAAGCTAGCGGGGAGATATGTGTTTGAAGCAAGTGACAAGGGGAGTATATCAAAAAAACCCTTTGCAATATTGTTTCATTTGGGGTTTGTGCAAGCATTCACTATGTTTTCCAAGGATTTAAAAGAAGTTATTACTTACAACCATGACAACTACATGGAAATCATACAACAATTAATGCTAAGATACAAGTCTAAACAAGCATTTTTTAGCTTATGTGAAGCTAGTTGGATGTTACTTATGTTCTTTGCATGGGGCAATGGTTGTAAAATCTCTACACATGTTTCGGTTGTGATAATTATTTTCCCATTTCTTGCAAGCATGAATCTTGTATATAACACTTGAAAATACAATTTATCATTCCAAGAATGTCCCATAAAGTAGACATAGGGATCAGTATGTATTGATGGTGTTTGCATCTACTATGACATACATACATACATACATGTACATAGGGCAGATGCATTTTCCACCACTGTGAACAATCATGGCATCAATATTCCATATAACACTAAAAATATAGTTTATTGTACCAAAAAAGTGCTAGCATGCATCAATCTTCTTTGCATCTACTGTGGCATACATCCAAACGTGCACATTTTGTTTGATTTTATATTTCCTATGTACATATCTCTGTCTTTCTGAGATTAAATGTAGGAAAGATTCATATGTTTGAAGACTACTTATTGGTATATATGTGTAACAGCCTTTGATGGTCCATGGCCGAATTTGTTAGCATGGGCAGGAGGCTTTCCTTTGTTGCATTTTATTTTATTTTAGTTTCCCTACATGTGCAAATATGTATCTATGTTATTATTCCTTTCATCCTCAAAAAGCAATTATTTGAATAATAGACTGTATATGAAGTCTAATAAGGAACATTGATTTTTCCATTCATTAGAGTGGTGGACACCCAATATGACAGGGTAGAGAGCAAGCCTCATTTTGTTCTATTCCATTTTATATTTGCTATGTGCACAACTGAATTCCTCACTTGAAATGGGTTGTTTAGGATTACGTGTAGATCCATATTTGTATTTTGCTAGATACTGTAAGATACATACCAACAATTAGAGTGCACTATAAATCAAACAAGATGATCATCTCCAACAATAATGTTCATTGCCATCATCATGAAATGTTGCTATTCTTTATGGTAAGTGTATTGCTTCTTCTTTCCTCTTCATTTCTATGCATATAGAATCTCCGCCATCTCTAAATTCACTTCCTTATCATTTTTTATATGTAACATGTAATTGTGGTATAGCATATATTTCCCTTATAAATTATAGAATTGTTTAAATTTCATAATTTACATATTGCTTACCAATAAAACATGTTTTCCTCACCAAATTTCACATTTCCCTTCTATGTAGCTATATCCCAGTCAAACCATTTTATATTGTAGCTACATTCTATTTATATACAAGGTGTACAAATCTCCAAAATGCTAAATAGCTTTATGATTGCACATTTGCATGGTGTATGGCCTTCACCTACATTCCATTTGTATACAATGTAAGCCTATATAGTTTTTTTTGTATTTCTTATTTCACAACTCCATGTCAATTTATTAAAAATGTACATATAGCATTGATTTCCACTATAACAAATTTTCTCAGGTGCCAAAGCATTGTCTTCACCATTGATCAAAGTGGTGGATAATTAATGTTTCTGCTCGGGGGTTTGGTTAGAGCCCATGAGGCTCCATGACCCAATATGGTAGGGTGGAGAGTAGGCCTCCTTTTTTGTGTCCATACTCCAATTCATTCCGTGCACAAGGTATGCCTAGATCTTATTTACTTACTTTGTTATACTATAGTTGCATTGCATATTATTTGCTATGAATTCTACAAGTCTTTATATTTTTTGTTTTATTTATTGTCTACCAATGGTGCGTGTTTATTACACTTAACTTCACATTATCCTTTCATGTTTGTAGCTATACTCAACCCAAACAATCCTCCTTTGTGGACCTTTTGACAACATTAGATCTTGTATAAAGCCAGTAGTAGTGGAAACATTGCTTTCACCATTGATCACAGTAGTGGACAATTTATTTTTTTGCTTGAGGGTTTAGTGAGAGCGCATGATTCTCCATCCACCAATATGGTAGGGTGGAGATTGGGCCTTATTTTCTTGTGTTCATACTGCATTTTTCCACTTGCACCAGGTATGCCTAAATTTTATTTACTTCATTCCTCCCATTACAAGTACATAGAAAATTATGTATTATAAAATATAGAACTTTGATATCTCCTTATTTACATATTGTCTATGAATTAGAGATGACCACTGCACTAAAATTCACCCTTTTTTTTAATTCTTCCAAAGCATACTCTAGCCATAATGCAGATTTCAATGATCTTGTATAAAGTCATCAGGGGCCAAAATGTTACTTTTACCATTGATCACAGTGGTGGACAATTTTTTCTTTTGCTCGGGGGTTTGGTGAGAGCGTATGGTGCTCCATGACCCAATATAGTAGGGTGAAGATTAGGCCTTCTTTTCTTGTCTTCATACTGTAATCAACCACATTCACAAGTATGGCTATATTTTATTTATTTCATCTTTTGCATTACAGGTGCATTGCATATTATGTATTATAAATTATAGAACTCTTTATATCTCCTGATTTACATATTCTCTATCAAATATAGATGATCACCACACTAAACTTTACACTTTTTTTTATTCTTGTAGAGCATACTTCGGCCATAATGGGAAATTTGATGAACTAATGTGTTATAAACGACCTTTCAGAATAATGATAGTGACTGAAAAATCAGTAACAATTGTCAAATAGACAATTAGATCCTAATATACTCTATATTGATTGTAATAAGCAATATTCATTTCACCATTGATCAGAGTGGTGGACAATGTATATTCTTGCTCGAGGGTTCGATGAGAGTCCATGAGGCTCCATGATCCAATATGGTAGGGTGGAGAGCAGGCCTCATTTTGTTGTGTTTCATTTTATATTTCTTATGTGTAGATTTGTATATTTCTGACATAAGATTCAAACAAAATTCATATGTTTTAGGTTATGTTTGCAAGAGAATAAAATAGTTAATGTTATGCACTTTGTGTTACATTCCATTGGCCATTTTTTATTATTGTTCTCTTTCTTAAGCTATATTGTTTCATTTTCAAGAAGGTGCTATTGAAAAGGCTATATTGTTTCAATTTTTTGGTAAGGTTGTGTTGAGAAAAGAGTATATTTTTGTATGGGTTTCTCTTTATGGCTTATGTTTTGTGGCTATGTTTGCAATAGAATAAAATTGTTGATGTTACACAATTTTTTTCGATTGTTATTATCTAACTCGAGCTATATAGTCTCATTTTCAATAAGGTTTTGTTCAAAATTCTCTATTGTTTCAATTTTCGATAGGGTGTTGTTGAGAAAAGACTATATTGTTTGTTAAAATAAATATTGTTTCATTTATGGTGCATTATCTGGCTATTGTTTTGCATGGGTTTTGTGGCTATGGTTTTGTGGGTTTCTCTGTATGGGTCACTGTTGAAACCAATGTTGGTTGGTTTATGGCTTCTTTTTTATGGTTATGGTTGGTACATAATAAAATAGTTAACGTTGTACACTTTATGTTTGGTGTAATATTAAAGATTTGTTTGAACATTGATTACATTCATTCAATAGTCTCTATTTTTAAATCTTGTGCCCAAAAAGTTTGCATATAATTTTTTGAAAGATATTCCAATCACATGTAAAGTCAAACTCCCTAACAAAATCAAAACATGTAGCTCAAAATTAATATCAACAGAAATGTATGGATGATATTATCTTTTTATTGATTTTGGTTGTCCATGATTTGTGCAAATATATACTTATTTGACAATTGTATCTCCTATTGCAAATCAATGATATAATAACCTTTTAGATAATTCTATTATGTGTGACATTAGTATACATACAAATTTGTACATAGGGGTAATAAAATATAGCATCATAAAATGAATGTTCAACTAAAACTTAAAATATATACTTTCATTTGCTACGTTCACATATCCAGACACCCTTTGCTCTCTCTTAGATTGCATTCCAGCCATTTGTACTTCGCTCTGCCTATCGACTCATCATTGCATGTCACTACATGGAACTACTAGTTTATCTTTGAATTTGGGAATATAAATATATTTCTTTAAAAAAGGGAAATTAGAGAGAAATGAAATTTGGCCATGTAATTGTTTATATTTTATTGAAATATTTAAATTTACAATAAATTTATAATTTTAAACATTTAATTAAAAAAATATAATTATTATATTAACAATTATTTACAAATTTTTTAATTAAATATATTATTTTATTCAAACCAAAATTTTAAATATTTATAAATAATGTTAAATTTTATTAAAATCACCTTTAAATTTACAATAGATATATTTATTTTATTATTAAAGATAATAATTTATAAGATTATAAAACACTAAATATACATTATCTTGTAATTTTTGGTAGGAGAATCTTTTGAATAAATATAAATAAGTAATATTTTTAAAAATAAATTAAAACAACTCATATACTTAATCAAGAGAAAAACAATGGTATATAGATAAATATAATGTATTTTATATGCACTCAAAAAATATTTTGATTATGTATTTTAATTTTTATATGTTAGATTATAATATTATGAGAAAGCATATATCTAATTTAGATGCTATCATTTGATTCAACTATCACAAGTAAATGATCCAATCAATCAAAATTATTAAGGAGTTGAATGCAGATCAATTGTACCAAAAAAAAATTGATAAATACTATAATAAAAACATATCAATCTCGTTATTTAAATACAACTAATTAAACTAAAACCTTTGAATATTCAAAATATATTTTAAATATCTTGCAAACTAATTTAAATAGAAAATAATTAAGACAATGCAAGCACAAGAAGAATGACAAACTAGGCCCACTTGAAAAGATAATTCCAACTGGCAATCAAATAAAAGTTGAGTTGAGATACATTTTGAAGGGTCTCTTTATGACAAAAGATTGAAAAAAATGATTATAAATGGGGTTTTTTGGAATTTCAAAGATCATATGTATCTTCTTATCTCTCCACCTTCCTCTCTCTCATTATCTACCTCTATCTCTATTTCTCTCTCTCCCTCTTTCTCTTTCCCTCCATCTCTCCCTCTTTATATATGTATCTCTCTCACCCCCTCTATCTTTCCCAAGTTATATCTATCTATCTCTCCTTTATACCCCCCCTCTCTCTCTCTCTCTCTCTCTCACTCTTTCTTTTTATGTATCTCTATACTTCTCTCTCCTCTATCTATTTCTTTCCCTCTGTATCTATCTATTTATGAATATATATAATTTATCTCCCTCTATCTCTCCCTCCATATCTCTCTCTCACTCGTATACACACACACACACACTATATTTGTCTTTCCCTATCTTCATTGCTCTCTATCTCTCTATCAAGTTCCTCCTCTATATCTCTCTCCCCTATCCCTATCTCCTTACCTCTCCCTACATCTCTTTCCCTCTCTACCCCCTTTATCTTTCAAACTATATCTATCTCTCTATCTCTCCCTCTTTCTATCCCTCTCTCTATCTCTCTATCCCTCTCTCCCTATTGATCCCTTTTATATATCTCTCTACTTCTATATCCCCTATTTCTCTCACTGCCTCTCTATCTCTATATATCTCTCTCTCTCTCACAAAATTTCTCCATGTTTCTCCCTCCTTATCTCTATCTCTATGTCTCTTAGTCACTCACACACACACACACTTTGTGTTTCTACCTGCCTATCTCAATCTCTCTTTCTATTACTTGTCTCTATCACCTCCTTGGTCTGTCTGTCTTGCCCCCTCTATCTCTATCTTCTTATATATTTCTATCTCTCCAGCTCACCCTCTCATTGTATCCCTCTTTCTATCTCTATTTATCCTTATCCCTCTTCCTCTCTCCTTCCATCTCTCCCTTTCTATATATTTTTCTCTCCCCCTCTATCTTTCCCAAGTTATATGTATCTATTTATCTTTCTTTTTATCCCTAGCTTTCCCTCTTTCCATCCCTATATCTCCCTCTCTCTCTCTCTCTCCCTATCACTCCCTCCTTTTATATCTCATTATCTCTACCTCTCTCTCTTATTCAGTCTATCTCTCCTACTCTATATCTCTATCTCTTTATTTCTCTCTATCTCCCTCTTGTTGCTCTCTATATCAAGTTCTATCCATATCTCTTTATCTCTATCCCCTATCTCTCCCCCTATCCCTCTCTATATATATCACACACACTCTCTCTCCCTCTCTATCTATTGAGAAACATGATCTTGTTGGTAATGGAGATTGTTTATCTTCCTGAATTAGAGTTTTGTTTCAGTCATGTTTGGATCCTTCAATTTTGAAACTATCACTTCTCCATTGAGATCCTTTTTTGCACAAACAACATAATTTTCTAAATGACCTACCAATCAATCTCACTCCTCTCTCTATCTCTTTATATCCATATCTCACTCTACCTCTATCTCCCTATATCTCTTTTCCTATTCCTCTCTATCTCTCTATATCATCAAATGTATGTATGTATGTATGTATATAATGAAGATAAATAGATGGGAGTGTGTTTAACTAAAATATAATGATGATCTAGGAAACCCTCATTTTCCCCTAATCTCATTAAAAAAAGAGATCTCTCAAGGGTAGGACATACTTTCAATCTTGAGGTGAGTCAATCCTATTAGGAGGATTTGTTGTTTTCTTATGACTGAAATGCACTTTGGGGAGATAAAAATAAAATAACTAATGAACTCAATTATGTGATGTAAAACATGAAATGTAGAAATTAAGGATAGTACAAACAAAAATAGTAACTTTCGAGAAAATATGAGAAGGATAGAATAGTTTGCACTTGGTCTGAAAACTGGGTTTTGTAGTCTAAAGCGGGACACATTCACCCTAGGGGAATGGGTCCTTGTAGCCTTTTCTAAAACTTCAAAAGATGATTTTGGAGTCGTTTGTTTGCACTTTCCTTCTATACCTATAGATTTGATCTTTCAAATCTAGACCTATAGCAAATCAACAAAAGAAAATGTTGTTTTGTGCGGATAAGGGTTTGCCTCGGTCAAACCCCAAGTTTGGTAAATTAAAACTTTATGAAATGATATAAATATGATAAATGACAGTATGTGCAACCGTTAACCTTAAGTGAATCTAAGGTTATTAAGAGCTAATATGCAAAGAAACCCTACTCAAGTGGATTAGAGCATAATTCTTATATGACAATGGAAAATGATAAAGACCCAATTAGGGAGAAGTCAAAACACCCTAATAGATTTGAAATATGTTAATACCTTGCTTTAGGTAGATAGTAGAATGAAGATAGAAGATGCGATCACCTAGGAAACAAGTCATCAAGTTAATAAAAATTACCAAATGCATCTCCCAAACCTAGAATCCATCATGATCCACCATATGCATCAACCTTCAATCATAATCTATGCTTGATCAAATCTTTGACAAAATGAGCTTGAAGACCTGCAAATAAACACAAAATGTTGCTCCAAGACTTCAACAATAAAAATACAAGGTAAAATGCATAAATGTAAGGTCATTAAAATAGGTCCAAATTAAGTGTGAAATTGTACTATCACATAGAAAGGAGTACAATTTCTACACTACAATATATATATACACATCCCTCTCTCTCCCTCTCAATCTCTTTGTATTGAGTTATATATCTCTCTCCCCCCTCTCTCTCTCTCTCTCTCTCTTGTTCTATCTATCTCTCCCTTTCTCCCCCTCTTCTATCTCTCTCCATCTACCTATTTCTCTCTCTTCCCTCTTCTCTCTCCCTCTTCCTCTATATCTCTATATCTCTTCCTCACTAGCTCACCCTCTATATCTCCTTATCTCTCTCTATCTTTATCTCTCTCTCTCTACCCCTCTCTATCTCTCTATCTATTTCTCTCCCTCTTCCTCTCTCCTATCTTCATATCTACCTCTATCTCTAGACATGGCTCCTTCTCGAGCTATGCATCCATCTGTTTCCTTCTCCCCCTCTCCCCCTTTCTATACCTCTATCTACATCTCTTTGCCTCTTTATCTCTCTCCATATTTCTTTTTCCATCTCCCCCTCTATCTCTATCTCATTATCTATCTCTATCTCTCCCTCTCTCTACCTCTCTCTATATATCACTTCTTATCTCTAGCTTTATGTTTTTATCTCCCCCATTCACATTCTCTCTCTCTCTCTCTCTCTCTATATATATATATATATATATATATATATATATATCCCTCTTTCTCTCACTCCATCTCTGATACAAATATAACATGAGCCTGTTGGTAATGTAGCATGATTATCTTCTTGACTCAAAGGTCCTACAAATACTATATAAATGTATGCAAAAATAGACCAAAATCTTTCCTAGTTGACCTTCCACACCTCTTCAGTATACCCATTACACACCAAAGTATGATTGCTAATTTAAAATTATTGTACAATTCTTGTTCAAGTTAATTCATTAAAATAATTTGGTTTGAATGGCAAGTGTTACTAACAAATCTATCTTAAATAAATCTATGGTCAAAACATGAATAACTTATTTTTAAATTAAAATAAATATTTAAATATTTAAATAACATATATATAATTTTTCAATCTCAATAATGAGAACAATCAAGAAATAGTGAAATTTTAAAAAATTTGGGAAAAGTTTTATGTTAAGAATAACCTCTCCATCAAATTATTTATTGTTTTGGACAAATGCGCATACAGCATACTGACTGCTGAGCATCAACCGCTCATATCTCAAAACTCTAAAAGTGTAGATTTGCTCGTTTCGTCTTCTTCCAAGTCACATTGCGCATAGCTGTAGCTCTCGGATTTAATGCCCGTGTCTGCTGCTGCTTCGTAATTTTCTGGGCGGAGAGTGAGCGGCGGCACAAAAGGAGGCCTACAAACAAACTGCAGTTGGTCCCTTCTCATGCCACCGAAGAATGGGTGGCTTTATACTTGCATTCTGTTTAATGTGTTTGTCAGCTCTTTGGCATGTAGCTTCTGAATGAGATGGTGGAGAGAAGATGAGGATAAGAATGAGAAGGGTGGGTTGTTTACAATATTCATAAAACTGTCCTTCTATTTTACCCGCTAAAAGCCGTCCGCCCGTGACTCATTTCGTACAGAAAGATGCCCAGGGACCACCAGTCCACGGCGTAGCAGTGGGGTTTCCCCCATAGAACCTCAGGCGCAATGTACTCCTCTGTACCCACAAACGAACGAGACTGCCATTCACCATCTTTGCCGTCATCAGACAGGAAACACAGGGACAGATCAAAGTCTGAGCATCTTTGTCTTTCATAGGAATCTGAACAATTATTGATCAACACAAAGAGATAGTGAACATTGTGATACAACTAGGACCTAAATTTGATCGCCTTATGGCTGTATTCAGGTATTTTTGCTGTCACATAAAATCAAGAAACTGTATCGCTTCAAAGGGAGATTTGGATATATAGTCCAAATTTCTCTGATATTACTTGTGTGGAAAAGAAAAAATAGATTATAATCAATATTACGTGAAATTTAATGACACATTCAAAGAATCTATCAAAATTTACGTTGTTGTGTAATCTAAAAATTGAAGATTTAAAAAAGATAAAATTGAGATTTATCAAACAAATATCTCCCAATTCAATAAATTATATGCATCAAAAGCACACGAAACAACCAAGTCGAAACGCAGACAGCCACCAAATGCACGTTATAAATAATAAGGAACAAATAAATATTCACCTTATCGTGGACTCTGAAAAGGTCTGACCCAAGACGCTAATATCTCCTCCATGGCCAGAAATGTATGATTCTCTGACTCAAAGTGGGTAAGAAAAGGATGATCCAAACAAGACAGAATCTCCTTCTCCGTGATTGCCATTTTGTACGCGTTCCTCTGTTGAAGAAGCCCCTTATTCATCACTTTCACAGCAAAAGCCTTGTTGGTGCCGTGATATGGGAACGGAACGGCAAATGTGAACTGCAACATGGAATACTACGGGAACGGTTTAGTGAAAAGGCTGGGTTTAAGTAAACACTACAAAAATGGGCGAGGGCGGGTTAAGAGGCCCCACATGGACCCGGCCACCTAAGCAGTGATATGCTTAGAGTGTATTGTGAAAATGGTCATGCTAGTGACTTATTAGTAGATTGCCCACCATCTCAAATTGATTATATTCGACAACAAAGAGTAGAATAGATTTATGATTTGAACGAAGGATTTTGACAAAATCTCATATTCAGTGCATAAATTCATTGACTGTGTTCGACGGGCCTGCCATGGCTGCTAAATGAACTGCACACCTTCCATAACCATCCTTCTTTGTCACTGAGCCATTTTGCTGTAATCAATTATTTGACTTTGACACTGCCATCTCAGAATGGCCTCTATGAACAGTTGTATGCAGAATCGAGGTTGTAAGAATACCCAAAGCTAGGACTTCAAAAACATTCGAGCGGAAAGTAGAATTCAGAGTATGCTGAATATAAGAGCCGATGGTATTGTATAGACTGAGTGTATAAGCCAATTTTTTTTTAATGATGATACACTGAACATTGAAAAGATTGCTCGTAATTATGTTTCAGTTAGATTATCTATAATTTCAGTGATTTCTAAAAAGTTTCAAAAATTACCTAGTGCGAGTCAATGTAGATGGCAATAAGTAGGGAAAGTTTATAAGTAGAACTGAAATCAATGTATTTGAAAATTATATATTTATGAAGTGAGAAGTTGAATAAATAACTAATTAGAAATCGCACTTTGGTTTGTAATGGGTACGTCAAAGAGGTGTGGAAAGTCAATTAGGGAAAATTTTGGTCTAGCTTTTGCATATATTTGTGCAATACATGAGATCAACTAGTAAGTCATTTAGCAAATCATGTTTTTGCAACAAAGGTCTCAATAGAGAAGTGATAGCTCTTCAAATCATCTATACATCCACTTACAAGGATCCAACAATGATTGAAACAAAACCTTTGAATTAGAAAGATAATCAAACTTCTTTACCAATAGGCCAATGTTCTATTTGTAATAGGAAGAGAGGGGAAGAGATAGGGATAGAGAGAGAGAGGGGGGGAGCAAGAGCGGGGAGTGGGGGAGGAGGAGAGAGATAGATAGAGGAGGGAGAGAAAGAAAAGAAGGAGAGGGAGAGAGAGAAGAGGAGGGAGAGGGAGAGGGAGAGAGAGAGGGCGAGGGAGAGGGAGAGGGAGAGGGAGAGGGAGAGGGAGAGGGAGAGATATAGATAGAGGGAAATATAGACAAATAGAGGGATATGGAAAGAGATAGAGAGAGGGAGGAGGAAATAGAGAAAGATATAAAATGAGAGATGGAGGAATGAGAGAGTGGATATAGATAGGGAAACATAGAATATATAGATATAGGTATAGGGAGATAGAGGGATATGTATAAAGGAGGACAAGGAGTGGTGGAGAGATAGAGACGCAGATACTGAAGAAGTCATATTACAAACAGATGGAGAGGGGAGGAAGAAATGATGAGGAGGAGAAACAGATGATTGCAGAAAGAGGATAACAATAGAGGGAGAGAGATGGATATAGGGACATAAAGAGGGAGAGATAGGGATAGAAAAAAGGAGAGATAAACAGATATAGAACTTGGGAAATATAGAGGGAGAGAGATGGAGAGATGGAAGGAGAGAGAAAAAGGGAGAGGGATATAATGAGAGAGGGGAAATGGAGAGATAGAAAGATAAAGATATAGGAAGTGATATATAGAGAGGTAGAGAGAGGGATATGTAGAGAGACTAGGAGAGATAGAGATAAAGGCATATAGATGAAGAGAGAGAGGGAGTGATGAGAAGATAAAGATAGAGGGGGAAAAAGTGAGATAAAAGAGGTGATAGAGACATGTAATAGAGAGAGATAGAGATTGTAAGAGGAGAATAAAATGAGTACTAAGGATATACATAAAAATAACATTCAATAATGTTGGTTCTAAGGATTTTGGGGAAATGTGATAGATAGAATATTAAGGGAAAGAAAAAAACCATTTCTTTTATATATATTTAGGTAGTGTGTCATGCTATCAATGATGTGAGGAGAAAAATGGAAAGAATTTAAAGGAAAAATATTATGAAACCCTACCAAGATCAATTAGAAATTTTTTGGGTCTATTTTTTTGTTTTCTAATAAAATAAAATTTTAATACATAATATACATAACTCTTTATTATAACATTAATTAAAAATAAATTAATGCAAATTTATTATTATTATTATACATACCAAAGTCAAATTATAATTATCTAAATCTATGATTGATTTTAAAAATTATTATCATTTAAAAAAATACTAGAAATTAGCATATCTTCAAATATAAAGAAATTAGTTTTATATATACACATATCAATTTAATGAACCTAAATATGAACATCCTAAACATAATGATAAGATTGGAAGTGAATGTTGAAACATTTATATAGGTTGAACAAAGCCTTAACCTACTATTCAAAATTCAAATCTCCCAATTTAATATAAATTTATTAAACATGTAGCAAAGGAATGAAGGGAGGCCAACCACATAATGCATGTGACCTCCTATCATAATAATTACTTGTTCTTATGTCAAATATTTCACACAACCATGCATAAATGAGATAAACCAAAACCAATACCCTTGCATAAGTGCTTTAATCTCCTTACATGGTGGTAAAAAATCCTCATGTGTCTAAATAACCACCACCCTAAAAATATTGAATGAAATAATAGTAAATAGGAGAAAAAATTGGTGAATTTAAATAGTGAAAAATAAAAGACTAGAATTTTTGAATCATCTTGCATCCCTTTTTTCAATTCTCAACCATTGATTTCAGGAAATGGGTCATCCATTTCAAATAGGGAATGCCTTCAACATAATAAAGTGGCAAAGTGATAACTAAATATAAGAGACAAATAAATATTTAAGCTTTGAAAAACTAGATTTAATCAATAAAATTTAAAAAATGATGATTATTCTTTTAATCTCAATTATTTATAGATGTATTTTTTAAGCATTCCACACTAAGGGAAATTCTATCAGAAGGATATTTTTTATATAACTTTTTGCAATTTCAACCATTAATCTATATATTTGTACAAGTGGTCATCACTAAGGTAATATCTACTAGTGTAAATATTCAGAAAATTAAAACATTTGAATTAATATTTATTTTAGTGAGGTGAAATCATTTGACTTATTATGTTGAGATTATACAACTAAAATTTTATTAATTGCATGTGGATTTTTTTGATTTAGTAGTAAAATTATCTTATCTTGTCCATGATTGAAGATTTATTCAGGTTGGTCACCTTGAATTATCAATAGGATTACATTCATTTTAGATATGCAACAATTGCAATAGTATAATGGAATGACAATCTAAGACCTAGGAACTTAAATAACCTATTTGATGATAAAGATTTGACTTTGAAACACTTTAAAACAAAAAATATTTTTCATATTTAAACATTAGAATCTCTAAATTTAAAAATAAAATGTATTAAATTTATAATTGCATTGTCTTTTTCTATCTATAAATTCTCTCACATCAAAAAAAATTACAACCATTTCCAAATTCATCCATGCCTTTTTAAAATTGTACAAATATGTAGCCTATGTTTAAGGGCTAATAAATGTCATATGGTCTTGAAAATAATGTATAAAAGGACCATCAATAATTAATGATATCAAGTTTCCACAATCCATAATGTTCCTTGAAACAAGTTTTCTAGATTTGATTGTGTGAGAATTTTTACATCAACATTTTGGATCACATTCCATGATTCATCATCAAGATGAAGCAAAGAGCTCAAGTAGAAAGAATGAACTCCTTGAGTTCTTTCCTTCATCCTAATGATGGATCACAAAGTGTGATCCAAAAAATTGATGTAAAAATTCTCACACAGTCAAATCCAAAAAACTTGCTAAGGACCATCAATAATATTATTTTATGATAAAATCAACAACTTTTGTTTGACATATTCTATTAGAGGAAATTATTTTAATTTATTTCATTTTATTATATATTATAAAATAATAAAAATTAAGGCAATCCTAAGGTTATCAATAATATCTACATGTTATAAATCTTATGTCTCATCTTATAATTGAGTTTTGTATATTATTGAATATATGTTGTACTACAAATGTGAGACTTCAAAATAAAATGTTAATCACTTCTTATTTTAAAAAGTGGTACTACTATTGAAATAGCTCATCTTGAAACCTATGGTCTATACTCAACCATGGGGTTCTTTCCCCATTTTAATAGATTTTTAATAATTAAGTATTAAAAGTTTATATAATTTATAAATTTGTTTCAGATGTAAAGTTGAATACACTTTAAAATGTAATTGTCATACAATATATATTTGATAAGAAAGGCATTGCTATCAAATTTCAATCTTAGTGTCAAATGTGGAGTAGTTTTTCTAAAACTTGATATGTAGAATTAAATTTCTAGATTATTTCCCATTAATAACTATAATAGATTAATGGAAACCAAAGAGAAGTGGATTTCATCTATTTTTTTGAAAAGAAATAAGATGAAGAGAAAATATGAAGTGCAAAAACTATTAAATTGAGTCAACCCATGCTATTTTATTGGGATCAAACATACCTTGTAAACCATTATTGTTGATAGAAGAAATGAGCTCCTTTCTTTCCTCTAAGATTCAAGTTGAAAAAATCTAAAGGTAGAGGTCAAGAAAAATAATTATCCTAATAACTCTTTAAAATTTCAAGAATATATTTGGTTATCTCTTAGCTACATATTCCTACAATAAATAAGACATTATATTTAGATCCTTGGATTTCTCTATATAGGTAATAAAATTTATCATGAATCTTATAACATATTGGACACTTAAATACCACACTCTTTTGATTTTAGATTGTTGTTGTAAAGTATCTAGATACAATGATGTATAAAAATGTATTACTTTATAACATACCAAATTGGAAAGAACATGCTCTTAATTAGTCTGAGTAGAGTTTAAAATTAAAGGAGGCAATGATCTACTTAGGAGGAACAATGTTCCCATTTTTTGAATTGAAGATAATAATTAAAGAAATTTGACGTATTTTTATTAGAAGTGATTTCACTAGCTCTACCAATTTTATTTTATCTAATATCTAAATATCTCATTGCTAATATCTTAAATAATGTCTCCTTTTAATAAGTTAGGAATATTGATGGATAAAGTATTAAGGGGGACAATGATAATTATTAATACTAATATTTTGTAAGGACACTCATTGATTATACTAAATGTCAATTAGATTTATGTTGAATCTAAACAAATGGAATTAGTGTACTCCATACTCATCAAAAATTACAAATATTCATTCCCACATACCCAATTTGATCAAACTTTTTCAAATGCAAATCTATCAAAAAAAAATTAATATTATTTCTTAAAAAAAAATAAAAGCTTAAATTTCTATTTATCATAGATTTGAATGCATTATATAACACCCATGTTCCCTACCTTGAATTTTATTTTATTGATTTTATGTTGAAGTTGTTCCCTCTATGAGAAATTTTGATTGAAATAAGCAAATAGTTAATTAAAAAGTTGTAATAAATATTACAATATTATAAAAATAATCTAGGTCACACAGGTTACTATGAAATTATTAATTTTAATGCAAAAAAACATATTCCATTGGAATGCTAAAGAACTAACAACTTGATTTTTTAGACTAATTTCAAATTTAAAAAACTTAGAAATAACATTGTTAGAGTGGGAGTTTCCAATGCCATCCTCTCTCTTTCCTTATTTGTGATGATAAATAATCCTTTGAATTATTCATACATTTAGTTACAAAAAATGAATTGGTTTCATTGTATAATAAAAATATGCTAAAATAATTGGGAGTATCTATTGCAAGATAAAATATAGAGAAACTAAAGGGAAGATCATGCTCAAATCCATAGGATAAACAACTTGATGTAAAGTTTCTCTCACGCATTGGACAAAATTTTATTCTCAATTTAAAGTTGTGGGTAGAATTAATAATTAGTAATGGTGTAATAGGATGTGTTTAAGCAATTATATATAATAGTGAGAACAATCCAACACATATTACCCTTTTTATGGTAGATTAAAACATTACATAAGGCCATCTTTCAACCTCACCTACCTAAAGCATGTGCCAATCATCTTTAAAAATTGAGGTGGGTAGCACTAGCTCCCCCTTAAAATAGTATGGGCTTTGGAAATCCCTAAAATCATAAGGGTTGATGATTGGAAGTGAAAAAATCAATACTGACAACATAAACTATCAAGAACTCATATACATAGATATAGTGAGTGTAGATCTTTGTACATGGCATACTTCACATACTAAATATATGAACACATGAAAGATTGTCTATATATTTTTCTATGAAAGAAAATCAATGATAATTTATCAGCACTATTAATTTTAGAGAATTGAATAATCCAATCAAACTATCAATAAAATTATACACCTCTTAATTTTAGAAGGATTGTAATTTTGTGTTGTATATTTAACACAACTATTAGTATGAAATGTAGTTGTTCTTTTGATTCAATGATTTACAAAAAAAATTAGAATTATTTTTAATTATAATGCAAGTGCATTTAATAAAATTTAATGTATTTAAGATTATTTATTTATCTTTAAATAATGTGAAATTGTAAAGAAAATGATTTTTTCACTTGTTTATGAAATACACCTTTACACATTTTTGTTATATTGACTACAACAATAGTTAAAATCATGTCATTTGATAATATTCCTAGGCTTTCCTTTACTATACATATAGTAACTCTAGATAATTTAAAAATATTAAAAACTTATCTAAGTTCTTTTTTTCACTTATCTCTTATTTAGTATATGATACCAACTCTTAAAGTTTCCACTTATGCAATCTATTTTCATGTTTGAGTATTTATCATATGAAAAAAAATTAAAAAATATTAATTTTATTTGCATATGAGGATAAGGGAAAATTTAGCTTTCCAAATTAATAGAGTATGAAATATTTTATCTTAAATTGTTGGTTTGTTTTAAATTTATGAAATAATTTTTTCTCTTTGATGAATAGAAAATAAGTAAATATTGTATATTGAGTGAATTATAGGTTTAGTTATTTTACTATATATTCAAGGAATTATATCTTATTGTTATAAAATGTTACCATTCTAGTTAGTTAGTATGTATAAATATAAAGATTGTAATTGGCTCAAACTAATATGATATAAATATAAAAATTTAAGGTTTTATGAGATTTATTTATAGAAATATGTAGATCATGAATGCTTGTGTATTGATAACTTACTCAATATAAATGTATATCTATTTATGTATATGAAGTCATTCTATAATTTATACAAACTCATTTTTTTAAAAAATATGATAATTCTATAATAATAATTCTATTTGATAAATCTACCATCGTGATTGAATATACAACATATGAAAGAAATTACACTTGATTCCCTCCTCCAATACCATTTTAATTTTTTATTGACTAACAACTATAATAACTAACACCACCATTATAAATATATATATTTAAAATAATTTTAATAAAAATAATAAAATATTTCTCAAACCAACTTATAATATCTACTACTATACCCATTACACTTTTGTGATACAATTACTAGATATACATACTATATATCTTAATTTATTAATTACTAGCACTTGCACTAGAAGGGGGTGCAAGGGTCACGCCTATAGAAAACTATTTTTGAGTTAATATGTTAGAGAGTGCAATTCGATTTTCGCATAGAAAATACATTATTTTTTATTTTCCATTTGGTATATGTAAAGATATTAAAAGTATGATGCATTAGATTGTTATGTTTTTGTGTATAGAATATTGTTTATGCATGTTTAATATTATTTTGTAGATTTAATTAATCATGATGAGAAACGTATGTCTAAAGGAGATATTTGAAATATGATGTATATACATTTTTATAATCAAATAAAGGACTGTACTATAACAACTTTGATTTTGTTTGGAATAGAAAGTTGATGATACATACACAACATACATCCATTAAGTTGTTGCTTCAATCTGTTTATAACAAATGAGAAAGTAAATTTACAATATCAGATTTTTGAGGTGGAGATAAGATTCTAACAATGTTTTAAACAAAAATATTGGGTGCGAGTTAATATTTGATTTGATTGAGTATTGGAAATCTGATTTGTATCTTTCAATGCAATCAACTAACCAGTTGGTTTTCTGATGAAATTACCGAGACAACAAGTTTTATAGTCTCCAAATAAATTGAATTAATAATAGATAACACGATAAAAAGTGAACTGAAAATTTGCGTCTGTATATTTACAAATTCAAAAAAACTTGGATTTATGTCCAAAAATCAGCAAATAAACTTCAGAATTCCTACCTTTCTAGAAAGCCACATGACTATTATTCATAGCTAAGAAGAAAAGCAACACCTACTCCTTGCAGTACAGTTTGACTAGTACACATACCACTACAATGAAATCAATGAATGTCGTTTAACCAGTTGGATCGGTGTATATTAACCACAAAGCTCAGCATATTTGTTCTGGGCCAAACAGGATAAGTATCCAGGTGCATCAAAATATAAAAAAATATTATCTATGTCGTCGGTAGGAGGAGGAAGTTGCGCGTTTGTAGTTGAAATTGCAGTGGTAAATTGTCGAAGAATCACACGGTGCACAAAACTGGTCAGTTAGTAAAATGGGCGGAAAGAGTTGTATACCGATGGAAGAAACTTGTTTACCGACGAAAAAGAGTTATATACTGACGTGAGACAGATTTAGGCTGAAACCTCACACTATATAGACTAATAAAACATTACAAAATTAAGAAACCTATCACTCGACCAAAGTAATACTCCTACGTTTGTCATGTGGGTTAAGCTCAAAACTGCTTTTTCACGTCATCGTCTGGGTAAGTAGACAATGTTTGAAAATGTCCATCTTTTTGTCATTAATGAAACCTATCATTAATGCCTGCAACAAAGTTCCTTCTCCCTCCATGTGGGCATCACGCCTTGTTATCCATAGGAGGCCTTAAATTCTAATACCAGGACCCACGTAACAGCTGCCTCCTTGAATTATGGCCTTAGTCAAGGGAAGTCGGTCTTTGGTAGAAACTGAAAGCTACACAGTCATTAATTTTGATTACAACTTACAATGATATTGCTTTATGATTTAGCAAAACTACCAGTTTTCGGATAAAGATTTATAACAAAAAATATAATATCCAGAAAGAATTTGAAAATATCTTAAACTTACGGTTCTTAATCTCTTAAATTATTTGATCTTATAAACATCGTAAAAACAATCAATTCATTTTACTTGAGCTATAATTTTCTACGAGTTTCTTAATCGTAAATTGTTGATATCTTTTCATGTCCTTTACATGCTTGTTTCTTTGAGCAGCTACTTACATTATTGTGGATTTTAGTACCCCACATTGTCAGAAGTATTACATTTTATTTTGTGGGTATTCAGGTTTCATTTTATGTGTATATTATATTATATATACTTTTTGGGGAGGATTAACAAGATAAAAATATTGTGTTTATTAGTATTGAATATTTTTGGTATATAAATAGTTAAGAGTATTAATTTCATTTTGGTTTAATTTTTTAGAGTGTCTAATTAATAAGACTTGGTTTATTATGGGTTATTACAATATTTAGATTTCATTTAATAATAGTTTTATAAAATAAAATTATTTCTATTTTTTGTGTATAAGTTTGGTTGAGATTTAGGTATTATTCGAAAAAATAAAAATAAAAATCCTTCAAAAATTGATGTCAAAGGCAATCAAGTTCATAACTATCTTTTAAATCATGGAACCAATGAGATATCAATGCAAGAGTAGAAAAATCTAAAATAGTCTTAAGTTTGTGTAATAGAGGAACAAAATATAATAGAAATAAAAAAACTACAACACAAAAAAAGTATCCATAATCCTTCCAAACAAAACTAGTGAATAGTGAATAGTTGAACCAAAACCATCAAGCCAACGAACTAGCTAAAGTAAAAACTACTACCCAATAACAAAGGGGACAATTTAGTCAATTAAAGGCCAAGGAAAATTACATAGGTGTTAGCCTACCATCAAATTGTTGAACACTATAATATAGCTCATTACAAGTAGCACAAGAAGCACCCTTCCTCAAAAGAGAGATCATCACCTGCTCCATAAACTCATCCTCATTGAAACATTCAAAGAACACAGAAATAGCCTCCACTAGAAAAGATATCTTCACACTCTTAGCAGTATCTTTCATGGTCCTTTATAGGTAAATCTATCTCCACTTTTATAACATGAAAATAGTCCAAGACACTATTGAAATACACCTTAGTTTGGTGAACATGTCTAATATCATCTTCAAAGAGAAAGGAGCCAATGGAATTTGACAGTAGAGAGATACAACTAAGCATTTAAGTCATCCATTAGGGTGATCCCACAATAGTGTGTCCCACCTTTTGGCCAAATTAGGACATTGAAATCATTATTTTTAACCAAATTTTTACATTCTAAAGGTAAGTGTACATTGATAGGGGACCAAAAAGTGACAATGCCACTTTTTGGCTCCCTAGTGAGCATAATGAAAGTACATTATAATGCAGTGTTGCCACAATGTCACCAATTTTGAAGAGGTAATTTTTTTAAAAAATAGTGTAAAAAATCAATTAGATAGATAGAATGATATGTTTTTGAGTGGTTTTTCTTTAATTTCTAAAAATTGAGAATTCCCCACTAGTTGATGAAAACCCACATTCACCAATAGATGAAAACCCTACTTAAGAACAACCACAAAAAACCACTCCCACATTTCCTTGACATCATCTTGGGAGGAAAGAAAATATATTAGGGAAAATAGAAAACAATAAAAGAGAACTTGAGGCAATAATTGGAAGGTTGATAGATCCGTCAAGAAATCCCATAGTTCTACCCTTGCCAGTTCACTAGAATAGATCGTCTTTCACATAGTATCCATGAATGGAAAAATCAACACTTATTCAAGCAAGAAAGAAGAAAAAATCAATTTTAAGTGGACAAATTATCCTATAAGTAAATCAAACAAAAAATATTCAAGTCCAAATTGTGTGCATTGTTCACTAATCCATGAATTAATGTACCCATACATGGCGATTGTAGGAGGTTCCCTATCCATTGGTGCCACCACCAAGGGATAATAAATTATTTTTTGGATAGGTGTTGGATGGTTTTAAATGACTATCCTTCATGTAGTAAAACTGAAGTCCCATAAAACTTTTTGTGGAAAATCTATTGCGAGTTTGTTCTCAATGAGATCTCAAATCACTTTGACATGTGATATTTCTACAATAGAGATGGGGGATCAACACAAAACAAAGTGGGGGAACAACAAGCCAAAAACCAAGCATTGATACCCCTTGCTAGACTATACTTTAAGCATGTCACTATCTCTTTCTTCGTGAAGGATCCCATGTTGAGATCAAGATCCTACATTCCATTAGCTCACTCACTCAAACCCTTTTACAGCATGCTAGGTCTCTAGCATAGGGTGATGCAGGAAAGTCTTCCAGGTCTTGACCATCACCTCACTTATTTCAAAACTATAAGCCTCTTTGTACTTATGGGTCTAAGGATGATTAAGATGCATGTGGCCAACAACATGATGCATCTATATTGGATCAAATTGTCATGATAGATGAGCTACTACATCAAACATTTGACATTAATAGATAGGTAAATTTTAACAAGGTCAAATTTAGTTTATCATATTTCATTTTAAAATGTATGATTAACTAAATTACTAGATTGATTGTAATAAAATTTTAGGGTCTGATTGTTCACCCTACATCTAGTAGCCCTCCACCTCCCACTTACATGATGATGTTGAGTCCACAGGTATGTAACTAGTGGAGCAATAGTAAATATAGTGTACACATGAATAGTTCAACCTTATAAAAAAAATTAATATTAAAACTCACATTGGATGTTGAATAGGTTAATGTTGAGCTTTCAATATCAGCAGCTCTCAATCAAAGTGGCCATATGTCTTACATTGAGGTAAGATTGAGTAATTTTAATAATTAATTTGTTGTAAAATAATGTTAGGTATATTTTAGAAATTTAATAATTATTCATTTTTAGATGATCACATCATTTAATACTTCTCTTGGTATTCATACCACAATAGAGCATGGTTTTTCCATAGTAGTATCATCTTTGATGACTTTGATAGAGGTAGGAGCCAAATTAGAAAAAAAAAATTATATTTGTTGTTTTATATGTCTATTAGTAAAAATGTCAATGATATTAATTTATAGTTTACTTTGTATCTTGATGCTTGAAATCGGGCTTCATGACCCCAATTCATAAACATTTTGGGCTATTATGGATGAAGAGAGGAAAAAATTGGTTTCGAGTGATTATGATTATGTGGTAAGAGATTATTATATTATGTCATTCTATAATTTAATTTTTATATATTATTGTGTATACTTTTTTCATTGTATTAGATTTAGGTCCAAATTATTTTAGAGATGAATTTAAGTCAGTAGGTTTGAAAGAAACCATCATATATGCATTTCCACCCAATTGATAGTCAAAGACGACTCGTGATTTCTTCCCTTCCCCTAGAGGGAAGTAATTAGATTAGGGTCCTTTTTTGTATGCCTATATAGATTTTTATTCATATATTTATAAATATGTGGCATTATATCTATCTATGGATTTCTTGTACATATATTTTACTTTCAGTGAGATATAGCATTGTATGCCTATATCGAATTTTGGTTAATACAAATATATTTTATCATTGTTGTCCATATTTTCTATAAATGATTAATTGAATAAATGAATGTTTACACAAGTAAAAAAGAGGGAATAAAGGAAATGTGTTTGATAATAAATGAAATTTGTTTTTTGATATTTGGTAATGTGTTGTGCATAATCTATCAACACTTCTCTTTTTTTATGGATTTTGATAAAATTCTTAATGGTCTCATACATCACATTCTTCACCTTTCTACCCGACTATGCACAAGCTTGTAGACTATCATCACAAGCCTCTTTAATGAATATTTAAAGCTATATGGCTATCATGTGTGTTAGATATTTTTCAATTTCATTTGGCTCCCTTTTCCTTTACAACTATCAAGATGGGCTTGCCAAGTAGACTGTTCCTCATGAACATCTCTTACAAGGTTTATGAAAAATAATTTTACCACCTTCACTACCTTTCATGAGTCTTTATTTCCAAAAATTGTCCTTGGATCAATTATTTGAGGTCTATAGGTTGTCTTCATTTTCCATGCAAATTACTTAGATACATAGAGATCACTATCATTATGAGTTTTAGATAACTATATTTATCATATATTTCAATCTCTAGCACGTTCTTGAATATTTTTTTTTCACCACTCAATCAACTCAGCACACCACTATACTCTTTACATAATCATCTCTATTTATTGTTATCATCTAGACTTGATTTTTTGGAATGAATATGATATGTCTAATGATAGGCCTTTCACTATAATTTAGTCTTGCATTCTACACCATCCTCTTGATTGTCCATTTTTATACATGTAGGGTCTATATGCCTTCTATGGACTATGTCACTTGATTTGAATACTAATTTTACTTATTAGTTGATTGTTGATTGATTGCTTCTAAGTAGCATCATACATTTGAAATCATTTTCACTATTAGGATTATATTACTCTAAGGAACTTTCTTACAACTCCTTGTCATCATTGACCTCTATAGGTCATGTTGACTATCCTTGTCTACCATTTACCCATCTTGGAGCATTAGCTACCTTGCAAGCCTATTGAATAACTATAATTCACTATCCTTTTAGTGCTTGTTTAGTTTTTAAACACTACTTTAATGGCTTGTTCATTTGTAAGTCCACTTATTTGATTACCTTTTTGAAGTCATTTTTATACTAGGTCATTATGGTGTGCATTATGACTATATTTAGATGTACTATGAGTGGCTCTTCTTGTGTTCAAAGTATTCAATAAAAATCCCACATTTATGTCTTCCAATCACACCCTAATTAAGGTATGATATTCTCTAGTTTTCCTCTCTATACTAACACTACTATCATTTGGTCACCTACACGTGCATAGTGGTTTAAATGCAATTTTTGCACTTTCATCAACACAAACCTAAATCTTGATAGGGGTATGTGCAAGATCATCATGGAAAAAATAGGACCTTAAGTGGTGAAAAACTCAAAAATATCAAAGTTAGACAACATGACGTAAAAATTTGAATAAGTTATCTATATTATTTTAAAAATATGTAAGAATAGAATATATAGAAAATTGAATATTGTTTCTAAACTACTAGGTTTATTTATAAAAAAAAAATCTATTTGGTGAAAATTTGAAATTTCAATGCAGTAGTACTTAAATTTTAGGGGAAAAATGAGAAGTAGGTATCTGTCTGACCACCCTAACCACAATAAAATGATAATATTTTTATAATATTTTAAATATAAGTAGAGGACTCATGTCCCGATGTGATGCATAGTTTTTTGTAATTTTTTTCCAAGTAAATAATTAATTATGATTTTTTATTACAACTTTTAAAAAATATAAAAACTTATGTCTAACCACCTTAACTTGGTCAAAACTTCATGAAATTCATTTTTTAATCCTATAGTATACAAAGAATAGAATGTGATACATGTTTGATTCAAAAAATGTGATACCATTTGAAAGCTATAGATGTTTTTCAATCAGCCTAATCAGGACTTTAGTCGTAATTCAAATAGAAAATGAATAATAATAATTTATTAAATTCAAAGTAAAGCATAATTTATATTTGTGGAAAGGTAAGAATCTCTTTTAAAAACCCTTTTCATTTCATCAATTTTGGGTAAAAAAAAGTCATCAGCCACATACCCTACACATACCCATCATATTGCCACTTTTTGGCCCATCATGATCCTACACATACCCATAGTGTTTATGCCATCAAACTCTTAGGCTCCTAGAATTTGGATATGTCTATTTTTAATGCTTAAAATAATTTCTCTAGGCAAGCAACGTCCTATGGGAAGGTTTACATATATGGGATTAAAATTGCTATCTGTGAAGTGACCTCTGGGATTTTAGAAGTTGGATCTTCAAATGTTTTGGGGAGAAAAAGGGGAAGAAGGAAAAGAAAAATAAATAGAAATGAAAGCTAACTAAGGCGATGCTCCAAAATTACTTTTGTCCATGCTTAACTTGCATAATATAGATTAAAACATTTAAAACATTACATATAGTTTAAAGGATATGCATGATATGAACTCTACAATACAAAGAAAAGCTTACACTATAGAAGCAAAGAACATAAATAATATATAGTTAGTAATCCCACACCATTGGACACAAAATACCACATCCTCTCCATTGTTTCTAGTGGAGAAAAAAATACAAAGACCCAAACGCATAGTATAATCCATTCAATCCTTCTCATGAGGGGCACCTATTAAGGTCTTAGAATGAAAACAAAAATTATTGCTATCTCTATTAAAAACTAAAATTATTACAATCTATTCCCTCAAGTAATAGTTATCAAAATTCACTACTAAGGAATCTCTACAAAAGATGAAAATCCTAAATATATAGGCCAAGAGGCACTAGTGTGGCAGAGTTCACAAGGTATAGGAAAAATTATACCTGGTGCCATGTAGGATATTTGGAGCCTAGCACTCATCTTCATAGTGAGGCTACAATAATAGAATCAGATCCTGGGTATGGTGCAACCTTAATGCCCAACTAATCTCCATGATTTCAACATGTACCCCACTTAGACTACTCCTAAAGTTCCCATCAAGAGCAAGGCCCATCGTTCCTAGCCAAAGGCACACCATTTCTCTATGAAGGGAAAAAAAATTCTCTTGATACATGCAATGATTCCACATGGAAGTTTACACTCACCTTTTAAGCTTCATCTATTTATTATGTGTCGAAAGTGTTGAAGCCACCATGGGGCATCTTGGTGCTATGTCTAGAGAGATCCGAGCATTGCTTGTGGCAGATGAGCACAAGGGATCCACATGTCGAAACGAGGGGAAGTTAATACTTAAACCAAATTTTACATTGGGAGTGAGGGAAGAGAGAAGACTGGTATAATACACCCAACTCACTCAACCACATCCCAATGAGAATCTAATGCACATACTCAAAACTATGGATCTAATCTATAGTTCTAGCAACTTGCAGGGGGAATCCACCTATGGTTGAAAGAACCCAAAATATTTGGTTCACACATATAGAAGCAAAACTACATAAAGGCTAGCCTACAACAGTCACAACTTCTAAAGAGAAGCCTTTAGAGGTCTTCTTTGAAGGTTGAACCTTCTTATTTAGAGCTTCAAAAGCTCTATCCAATTCAACCATCTCCTTAAAGGAGAAGCTACTCAAACCTTACACAACCACCTACATCTAAAACTTTAGCTGGGCAAGGGGCTTGCAAAATAGGATCCACTTTCAAGACATTTGGCATTTGGATCAGGCTCACAAAGACAGTCTAGTCATTTTTCTTTATGACTAGCAGCCCCTTGATCTCATCCTTAGAGAGGATCATGTTATCAGAGAGGAACGGGGATGGGAATCCTTTAGCCAAAATAATTGTTTAGTGTGTCCCTTCATTTCCAAAACCACTCGATCTAAGGCATCTAGATATGCCCTACATCTGGACACTCCCTTATTGCAACTCAAAATTCGTTGACTTTAAATCTCCCTTGTCTTTGGTTGGAGACCCCTATTGCTTGGAGTGTCTTTTTTGATGCACTATACTGTCTCTCAACTAGAAGCTATGAATCTTGGACCTTAGGGGAGATGAAGGTGAGGGCCTACTCCATAGATGTGCTCACTTGTAAACTTAATCACTGTGAGTCAGTGATAAGCCCAAGTTTCGGCTTGAAGTGTGAATCCACCCTTTTATTCTCTCCCAATATGATACGTATAGCTGCTAGAGCATTGGGGGGATGTCTGTAGTCTAGGATTGGGCAAAGAGATTGTTCTTTAGTTGTTGAATTTCTTGGTCCCTGGCCTAGGACTCCTATTGTATTTATTGTTGTGCACTCATGGAGTCTGAAAGACTCTTTTGGGCCTATGCTAGCTCTACTTATTTTTGTTG
The DNA here is from genome assembly GCA_007258455.2 of Sequoia sempervirens. Taxonomy (NCBI): domain Eukaryota; kingdom Viridiplantae; phylum Streptophyta; class Pinopsida; order Cupressales; family Cupressaceae; genus Sequoia; species Sequoia sempervirens. The sequence continues at coordinate 111,441,701 of VDFB02049217.1, read as the reverse complement.
CATCTTATTTTCTGTAGCTTATTTTCCTTTATTAGGCCTTCTATTTCAACCTTCAACTCTTCCACTTGAACTTGCATCTGGGCTCTTTGGTTAGCTTCCATTTGGAATCTCTCAATAGTGATGCAGTTTTCTAGATTGGCTCTCATTTTTATGAGCTCCATGTCTTTGGGTTTAACCTCTACATTGAGGAGTTCAATTGTATCTTTCATTTTTGTGATCTCTTGATCTTTCTTCTCCAATCAATGACCCAAATTGATGTATTCTATTGTGATAGTTTTTTGTGTTTCCTCCATTAATTATATTTTGTCAAGCGACCTTGCCTAGATGAGTTTTAGGATGATGGTGTAGGTTGAGTAATCCCTAGGTAGAATTTTCTCTTGAACCTTGATCATCATGGGCATCTTGTGTATGATCATCAAAGCCTACTATGTATGATCAAATAAATTCTAGATATGTGGCACCATCGGGGCCCTGCCCACTTTTTCTTTTTCTTTTCTCTACCTAGGCCTCTCAAGATTTATTTATAGTCTCCAACTGTTGGTGGAAATAACCTTGAGATTGAATAATTTCTCCTATGAAGGGGGATCCATATGGAAATTTGAAAGGAATGGTCACTTGTTGTAAAGTATTGGATGTTGTTCCTCTAGCGATGAATTAGCAAGTAAGCATTTTAGAAGGTGAGAAGGATGGGAGACTATGGAGAGGGATGGCGGGAAATTGTGTCATAATGGATGGCAAGGTGGTGATTGAGGTGAAGATGGAAGAAGGAACCAAATGAGTGTAAAAAGAAGATGTAGGGGAAAGAGTAGAACTTGAGAAAACATACCTTGTGACTAAAGACTAGGGAGGTTGTGCAATAATAGGAGATTTTTGCATCACAATAGGAGGTAGTTGTATTATAATAGGAGGTGGTGATATTTGAATAGCAGGTTTTGAAGTTACAAAAAAATTAATTTCTTCTCTTTTCCTCATATGCCCTAGGGCTTTCTTTTCAACTCCAAGGCCTAAAAAATCACTAGTTCTTCTATGGTCCACTTGAAGTGGCACCTAAATGCCTTTTCTTTGTGACCCCAAACCGTCACCTTCATAGCCCATATTTTCAGCTATGATTTCTCCTAACATGTATTTTTTCTTTATAGTTTCACTTAAACCACACAGGAGTGTGAAACTATGGGGTGGCTTATTGCCTAGGCCTTCTATATCGACTTCCCCTTATAATTCACCCCCTCTTCGTTTCTCAATCACTTTCCTCCTTTTCTTTTGGAGCTCAGAGGTGGAATTGAAGCTTTGCACCTTGATACCAGGCTAAGTGGCCCTAGATCCTTCTTTCCCTTGAGTGGCCTATTGCTATTGTTGGGAAGATAAGTGGAGAGGAGGAGAAATTATCAAAGGCATTCGAATTTTGTAGGCCTCATCTTCCCCTCCAAAGGGAGTCTCTCTTTTTTCTTCTGTTAAATATATTTCCTTAGCTTGAGACTTCTCCTCCTAGTACTCGTCTCAAATACTTTCAAATTTCTCATTGGAATCGACCATGTCAACACTAGGATCCTTTTTTGGTAGTTCAACCCTGGGCTTCAAGCTGTGACATTAAGTTTTTGGTTAACTTCTTTGTGGGATAAAAATCTTGAACTAGCCTATAGAAAGACTCCCATAGTTGGTGAGTGTTTGAGGGGATTTATAAATCAACAAAATATTTTATTTTCTCCTTCAGTAGTGACTTCTCCTCGAAGTAAGTCCAAGGCTCATGGATAAAAGGGGTGACAATCTTCAAAGTGGTTATACAACCATCCAGGTCATAACTCCATTGATCATTAATTTGGTCCAAGTTGAGCTCCACTAGTTTGAGCACAAACAAATTATCTTGTACTATTTTCAAAACTATAATTCCTCCTCTTTAAAAATGGACACCATACATGGCCTTTTTCTTGTGACTCATGCCATACATTGATTATACCATGTCAATCTAATAGGCCAACTCTAGGGCCAAGGTCTTGTCCATGAGCATGCATAGGAGTCATAATGCTTCCACCTTGAAACCATGGACCTTGATGAAATTGAAGTGGGTTCCAAAGAGCCAGTCACATGGATTCTTGTAGAGAGTGAGCCATTATCGTGTACCTTTTTCTAGAAGGACAATTATAGAGTGGAATTTGGGAATCCTATCGCATTCCTCTGTAGGAGCACATTTAAGCTTGGGAATTGGAACATAGTATTTTTTATAATGGCCTCACAACATATCAAGTGCATTAGGAAATTTATATTATATACCAAAATTATATCACCATCTGAAGATTGGCAATTAAGGCTCACTATATTGGAGCCAAATCAATTATGGGAATCCCTTTGTAATTCTATGTAGGAGCACATTTTGTCTTACAATTTGGAACATAGTATGATCTATGATAAAAATTTCACATCATATACAAATATTAAGAGAGAAGGATTGGGTACCGGAAAGATATTGCTATATCAGAAGATGATTGTGCTAGTTAATCGGCACCTACTTCTATAAACTTAAAGGATAAGATACCTCTAGATCATACGGAAACAACAAAAAAGTTTCAATAAGTAGGAAGGGGATAGGAAAGTGTGTGGAAGGGTCTACAAGGTGGCATGCTAATTCCAAAGGAATCCACCTTGGCCTTAAGGCTAACCTAATGTAGCATGTTGCAAATTCAAATTCTAGGCTTTCACGCCATTTTGGGCTCAAGTCTGGCCTATTCCTTAAGTGGAATTATTAAAATATAAATGTAGGAATTCAATTCATGTAAGGGTATTGAATTATTATATCATTCTCTAATATTTATAAACACTTGTGTTATGATTCCTTAGGTGGACAAAAGCCCATAGGAGTTTTCTTTCATTGGACGAAAATCTAGTGTTTACTAGGATTAGAGGACGAAATCCCTTTGGTTCTTAAGGGTATTCTCATTTAGATATTGCATCTAAGCATCAAGGATTTTGTAAGGAAGTTAGTAATATTATTGTTGATTTATAGTAACCTTGTACATCATTTTAGATCATTTTTTGTGATTTGTAATTTATCTATCATTTATGTGAATGAGATTATGAAGTTTATCAATTTTTGGGGGTATTATCTCTGTGTTCACATGTTGATGCACATTGAATACAATTTCAAACCAATATTTGTTAAAATTACATGTTAGAAACATTATAGTGGTATTGTAGCATAATTCTACTAGCTTGTATGGTTTTCTAATGATTAATGTTTCCAATTGAAAGGGAGATCAGGCTCCAAAGGAGAGAATTAAAGAAAATAGGTCAATAAGAAACCATGGATGATGATGTGAAAGAATCCAAAGAAAAATTCAAGGAAATGATACTTGATGGAAAAAAAAAATTTGTTAACATGTTTGTCTAGATGTTTTAGTGGATGCAAACTAATGAAGGAGGGATATTGATAGTATTAATGGAGTTGGATCTACCAGTGAAACTAGTGGTGGAAATGGGAAGGAGAATATGGTTTCTATAAAAGCTTAAGAACTAACTTCAATAATAGGCCCCTCAAACCTAAATTCACTTAGAGAATAGAAGCAGTTCTAGGGGAAGAAACTACCCTCCAAGATGACATCTCAAGAGCTTATGAGGAGTATAGGTCTTTGGACCCTTAGATCAAAGATATCTTGTATTTGAAAGATTTCATGGCAATGAAGAAGAATAAGAAAGGAAATTATCATTCACCCCTCAAGCCAAAATATTTGGAGCATCCATTAGGGAACCTATCTATTTCCCTCTTTGATGGATTTGAGAAGAGCACTACTAGGGCATGGTTGTAGAAACTTGATACATGCTTAGTACATAAGCCCATGTCTGAGGAATATGCCATAAAATTTTCCCACCTTACAGTTGGAAGGAATTGCTCATGATTAGAAGTACCATGGTTTGATCACTTAAGGTCATAAATTTATTAAATCATATGGTGATTTTTGTAGCAGAATAGTTGAGAGATTTGATAGGAGAGATCTAGAAGAACATTTTAGAGAATTGGCTCACCTCAAACAAAATGGAAGTTTGGAATAATATGTTGTAGAGTTTCAAAGGCTATCAATCACGGTAACTAACATCTCATAGAAGAGAAGTTCATAGTCCTATTAATTAAAGGCTTGGTGCAACAAGTCAGGGGCTTGGTGAAGGCATTACACCCCCTAACTTAGGAGACTATTTAAAAATATTTTGATTTGGATAATTTTGTTCCTCACAAGAAATTGAAAACCTCGATATGGAATAAGAAAAAAGGGAACTTCTAAAAAGTATCCTTGGATTGCTTAGAAACCTACTCCCCCTACCACACCTAGGAAGAATGATGTTGAAACAAAGAATGAGCTTAGAAGGAAGAAACTTTGATTCTCTTGTAGAGAGCCATGGGTTTTGAGACATAGATGTCATGGAAAGGGGAAATTCCACTAGATAGAATTCATCCTTGACAACGAATTAGAGTCATATGGGGCTGAAGATTTTCACAAGCCAAAAGACATCCTTCTAGAGGAGGAAGATAAGAAGGAAAATTATAGTATTCTAGCATCTCCATCCAACACACATAGATACCATTCTTTTAAGGTTAAGGGATTCCTTTCTAGACAAAGAGTGAGTATCTTGGTTGATAGAGGAGCTAATCCCAACTTCATTGATGAGGGACTTGTGAGGAGAAGAAGGTTTGATGTAGAGAATTTTGAAGGATTCACTGTCACTATGGTGGATGTGTATAACTTACCCTACAAAGAGAAATTCCAAATGTTGGACATAACATTTGGAGATCATAAGGTTTGTGATGATTTCCATGTTATTGGTTTGGGTGAAATTGATGCAATTTTGTGTGTGTAATGGCTGCATTCATTACGAGAGTACATGAAAAACTACCAAATGATGGAACTCAAGTTCAAATCCGATGTAAAGGATGTGGTCCTAAAGGGAATGATTAACAGAGGGTTGCCCTTTTGATTTCCTTGTTATTCCCTTTGGTCTCACTAATGCTCTAAAAATTTTCAATAATACATGAATCCTATTTTTTATAAGCACTTGAGGAAGTTTGTGTTTGTTTTCTTTGATGATATTTTGTTATATAACAAAACATGGGAAGAGCATTTGAATCACTTCAATAAATTCTTGGAAATTTTAGAACAATAGTATTTCTTTGTTGTAGAGATGTCCAAATGTGAGTTTGGGTCAATAGAGATATTGTATTTGGGACATGCCATAAGTGCTCAAGGATTTTAGTTTGATCAATAACAGATCCAATCAATCCTAGATAGGCCACCTCTAATAAACATGTCTTAGCTAAGAGGTTTCTTTGGATTGAGTAGCTATTGTTGAAGGTTTTTCAAAGGATTATCTTAGTGTGCAACACCTCTCACTAATTTGACTAAAGTATGGACCTTTGAATGGAAAATGAAACCACAAGGGACCTTTGAGAAGTTAAAAGAGGTAATGAATTCTTATCCAATTCTTGCAATTCCTGATTTCTCACTTCTATTTGTTATAGAATGTGATGCTTCCAATGAAGTAATTCAAGCAATAATTTCTCAGAAAGGACACCCCATAGCTTTTGAAAGTAGGAAGTTGAGGGCACATGAAAAATGATATTCCATATACAACAAAGAGATGCTATCCATAATGAATGACTTTGTTAAGTTTTGAAAATACTTGGTGTGTAAAAGACTTGTGGTGAAATTAGATCACAATAGCCTGAAGTTCTTCCTCAGTCAAAAAAATTTGAATGGTAGCTAATAGAAATGGGTAATTAAGCTTCAATCACATGATTTTGATATTGAATATGTCAAAGGGAAAAAGAATATTGTAGTAGACACACTCTCTAGCAGGCCTACTCTATGTCATGTATCCATCATACCATTAGATTGGTATGCAATGTTAGAAGATTTGATTCTCTTCAAAAACAAGTGTTCCTGGTTTCAATATTTAAGGTAAAATGGAAGATATTGGTGGATTACCATAATGCACCAATAGTAGAGCACCCTAGATTCTACAAAACTTACCAAAATATCAGGAAAAGGTTCACATGGAAGTGCCTTAAGGAGAATGTTCTCTCACACATCAGGGAATGAATCACATGTCAATAGAACAAGGGTGAACAAGATTTTTTGACTCTACTAGTACAACCTCTTCCACTACTGAATTTGACACCATTTTCTGACAGACGTTCATCAGTCATTCAACAAATCTTTGTCGAAAAAGCGACCAAATGACGAAAACATTTTGATTGCTATTTTTTCATCGCAAAGCCAATGATAAATTAAACATCGAAATAACGGTGCAAATTCGTCGGTCATCAACATCATAAAATTAATCAGATGTTCATTGGAATATCGACCAACACTTCGTGTCTCAACCAACGAATTACAACCAAAATGTAACTGCAATGGCTCTTTCGAAGCATTGAAAGAACACCAGAAGTTTGTCACCATTTTGACAAAATGGGAAAGTATTTATGATGATGTCTTCATTGCAGCTAAGCAACTTCATCAGACCTTTTATGTGTTTCATTGGTGGCGTTCGTTGAAATTGCGACGAAATGGGTAAGAAGTTACAACGAAGCCTTTGTCGTAGCTAAGCAACTTCGTCAGACCTTTTCTGTGATTCATCGATAGACTTCATCAAAATGGTGACGAAATGGACAAGGAGTTATGATGAAGGCTTTGTCGTAGCTATAGCAACTTCATTGAACCTTTTCAGTGATTCGTCAGTTGTGTTCATCTAAATTTTGATGAAACAATGCAATTTTTAAAAAAAAAAAGATTCGTTGAAGTGTACCATCGATGAGAGATCAATAAAGTTACGTCCCTTCATATTCAAATCTCAGGAAATTATTTTATTCAGTCATTTTCCATGTTTATTAGACACCCACTGAGATGTCATGTAGTTTCGCCGATGCCTTGAGTCTCTTTGACAATCAATATTACATATTGCTTTGGTGTCACATAGTCTCATCGATGTTGTGAGTCTCACCGATGGCCAATAGATCATATGTCGCTATGGTGTCATGTAGTCATAACAATGTTCTGAGTCTCCCCGAGAATTATTCCTTCGGTCTTAAGTGTATCACTATGATTCTCACCAATGATAACTTATCGTTGTGACTTTAGGGGTTGCCAGGACTTTCCTTCAACTACTTGTATCTTGCTGAGAACCTTCCTTTGGCAATTCTAATCGCTGAAACAAAATTTTTCTCTTACTGATAAAGCTATATTCAGTTTGACTTCCATATCTCTCTCTGATGATGCTAATCTTGCTGATGAATCTTGTTATCAGCAAGACAATGAATATCACCAAGTCTTATTACCAATATAATTCCACTATAGCGATATGATGCGTCGGCAAGACTTCCTCGAACTCACCCCATGGTACTATACTACCGACGAGACCCACTTTACTAGGAAACTTATTGAGAATATTGCAGATTCCTTTTTGATGCTCCGAAATTGCACCACGATCGGTAAGACACAAATAAGCCCATTATGACTTACACTGATGACTTAGGTCTTGCCGAAAATCATTTTGTGCTTCATCGGTATAACACACATGTGCTCATTATGACTTATATCAATGAAGATTTTCTCGCTGATAGGATCCTTTGGTCACTAAGACAATGAACTGCATCTTGCCGATATGTGTCTTCAGATGAAACCATATCAGTATGACATTCCCGCACTCTTGCCGATAGACTGCAAAAAATATATGTTAATATAAAATACTTTATGGATCGGGGAGACCCTCACCATATCTTGCTGATATGAATTATACATTGAAATACTCAGGGTTAGATGAATTCTATGGGATCACATGACAAAATATAGGCAAAAATGTTATGAAGAGAGGAGTCCTGTACTTATGGTATGGGAATTTTTGGGAACTAATGAGTATGTACAGCCATGAAATTCTTAAAAAATTATAGTTCTAATAGTGGCTCCGTCTGGGGATGAATGATTGTGAGATAATTGCAAGGATCCAGATTTCTAGGTGAGCAAACCAAAATCAAGGTGATGGACCAGTGAGCAAGATGGAATGAAGGGAAATGGAGATGAACATGACCCTATACTACTGTACATGGAAAGATTTATTTTAAAAGAAGGAATATTAGGATTGTCCATGTACTGGAAATTCTTGTTCCTTTTATTTCCTAAACTATTGTGCATGGAATAGAAATTTTTGAGAGGATTGTCAAGACTCGTCCATGCACTGGCAACCCTTAATCCTCTGTATTCCTTTGGCAACAAAATCAGATTTCATTTTGGTAAATGATGGCTCAAGGCCACCCAAAATAAAGGCCCATACTTTCCTCTGTCAAACACCTAATTTTTCTTTGAATTCATCATATTCTTCTTGAAGACATTCATGCAATCTTCCCTGTCCCTGTTATTGAAATTTTTTAGAGAATTATCATGCTCAGCTTGGCCCAAATTCCCTTCACCATTATGTAGTTCATATTCTCCATCTTCTTGTGTATAATGTACTTATATTCATATTTGAATTCGAGACCAATAGTCATTGCACATTCCATTTTACTTGCACAGAATATTCTATAAGCAATATATTGATAATTCCAAATGATTTATGGTGTTGTACAACTCTTCCTATCATCACAATTCTATTGTTCCCCCTGAGAGAATCCTACAAAAACAAGTTTACAATACCAAGTCAAATAATATGAAAAAGACTTACTTCCATACAAATTAAATGATTATTCTCACAATGGAAATTATCTAATTACAACAACAATTCCATGAAAGGTTATCCATGCTCCATAAGAGATGATTGATCATACATACAGACTGCAAGATGCACAGAAAAAAAAATTACACTTGAGAACAACCAAGGGCTAACAAGGGAAGGAGTTAAGAAACGTCTGGATTGAAGAGAAAATGTGTAGGGAAAATGTTGAGCAGTGTCAAGAGAACAGAGCTTGTAGACATGTTCTTGACATAATCAAGCTCTTGAACAACTTAAACAAAATTAAAATACTAACACATACATGAGACATGTAATGAACTTCCAATATCTGCTATCCTTTTTTTTTGTATTGAAAATAGTTTAAGGTCCATTACATATCATGAAAATTCCTATTTGGCATTAGGATCAGTACAACATCAAAGCATTTCCATAATAGGAAATATACTATATCAGTAATTTACACAGCAAGAAAGAAACCAAAAAGCACCAGTTGTTTTCAAAACCAACATAGACAATACAAATTGTTGTTAACAGCACCACAGGTTGTTGCTATTCAAATCAGTGTAAACAATATAGAGTGTTGATTACATTCTCCTCATTGCCGAATTCTTCAATATCAAGGTTTGCCATTGTTTCTCCTTGGGGGTCCAACTGTTGAGGGTCGCATTGTATTTTTGGGCTTGCAACTTCATCAATTGCTCTCTGGAGCTCATCAAATGTCTGCTGGAATAGCATGGTCTCTTCCAAGCTCAACCTACAAGTGGGTCCACTTCTCAGATCCTCTCTAGTATTGTTAGTAGCACCTTCAGTTATTGACTTCAAGAAATTCTCCATTGAGATCTCCACAAGAGTTGAAACCTGCAAAGCAATAGAGTAGAAAGTGAGTCTCTTGCAAGACTCAGTAAGTACCCTCTTGACACCCCTAAATTTATCATCATTTCTCACCTTCCACAAATTCCACATGATCTCATTCGATAAGAAATACCAAAATAGCTTACAATCAAACTTGAGCTTGAAATTACAAAACAAAATATCATGCCAATTAATTTTACCGTTGCTATTCCAGACCTTCAGCTTATGGCAGAATAAGTACCCAAATTCTTGAGCATAAAAACATTCAAAAAGAATATGTTTGATAGTTTTTAGATTCCTACAGATACTGCAGATTCCAACACTTTCATGGTTAGATTTATAGGGATCTATCTTTTTCATTAATGCAGAGGTAGGTAATGGAGAAATAATTATAATTGTAACACTATTCATAGTCTAGTAAATTATGTTTGTAATTTTTATTCAATGGACCTCAGTTTTATCATTATATTGCCCATCTAATACCATATTTTAATCCAAGGTTCAACTATCTCAGATCTAAAGAAGCACCTTCAATTAACCATTTAAAGTACTATAAAATAAGGTAAGACTTTTACTTGAGAAAGATTGAGTACACTTGTAGGATTAAAGTTCTCACAATAATCAAGATTTATTGGCACACAGACACCACCTGCAACATATGAAGTAATGGATGACTACAAGTTAGTGAAATGGTCCTTAATATGTGAGTGGTTTGCAAATTGATTAGTAGAAAATAAGGTTACAAACAAATCTACATGAAAAATTATTAGGACAATCTACTGTAATCATCAAAATAGATGAAAAGTGCAAAGGAAAGAGCTGAGCTACATCTCTAGAGCCTAAAAAAAACACATGCAAGAAACATTAAAAAAAGAAGAAACCATTTTTTGGATGAATACAAAATGGTGCCTTCGGCAAGTGATTCATATTCTTTCACACCTGACACAGGAGATTAAGAAGATTTTAGTCTTCCTCTGTGAAATTAACTACTTACAGAATAAACCCAGAAACCAATATTATATAACTCCATGTCTAGCCGAGGGTAGGTATAAGAGAAAAAAAATTCTTCAATGCAATGCTAAAAAATATCAATGTGTGTGTAGGTTTGTATTACTCAAAATATCATTTCACTGCCTAAGGAAAAATACCAAAGTGATGTTTTAAATTTCAATCTTCACATAGGCTCCCTTATTGCTACACATGCATATACAAGCATTATTTGAGATCTAAACTATTCAAATATTAAGGATTTAATTAGCTATAAGATGGAAAGTTGTTGTTTAGACATAATCCATCATCTTTTACATATCTTTATTCACTCCTAGCGCTTTAGATAATTTTTTCTAAATGAGACAAAAATGTGAATCTTTTATGACAAAGAAAATTATTAAAAGGAGGGGGGAGAGAGAAAAGGGTAGGGGGCAAGAGAATTCTTGAATATATAGCAAAGTATAACATTTTGATCATTATAACAATGAAAATAATCTTATGTTTGAAGCATTAATATCACTTACAACATTTATGATCGAGAATGAATGTAAGTAGAGAAATTTTTTCATACATGCAGATGGTACAAAATATCATGTTTAAGTCGAAGCCTCCCATCAACAACAAGATCCAAATATCCATGTATCTATCTCAATCGAGCCTTTAAACCCTTCAGAGCAGTCAATTTTTCCACTAACCTTTTATGCACAAAAGTCAAATTTTAGAGTTATGTCACCACTAAAAACAGAAGAAACAGAGCTTTGAAACCAAATCCACACACAACACAATGTGGTATTCATACAAAGCCATACAAAAAAACTAAACTCAGAACATTGGAATGGAAAAACTTCAAATTATGATGCAGAGCATGGATTTAGGGTATAAAGAATCATTTTTCTGCCACCATAGTGAAAAGTTAGCACTTTCTTTCATCTTTGCATATTGGTTTGATGCTTCAAACGATGCATTTATTATATTGAAAAATGAATTACCTTATTGAGATTCTCTTTGTTTCTAGAATAGTTTAATATTCTCTACTTAACAGGGCCAACCACATGACGGTAGAAGCTCATTTGGCCCCTCCCCCCCCCTCACATCACTCTTAATTCCCCATACCCAATCATATAACATTAATTATTAATTCATCCATTAATAACATATAGAATTCATTCATTCATCCATTAATAACATATAACATTCATTCATTAACATATAACATTCATTAATTAACATATTCACATTGATTGATTAACATATAATATTCATTCTTTCAGTTTTTACATATTATCAAAAATATGGTTGTCATGATATGATTACGATCACTTTTTTTTTTGTTTCTTTTTTAAAGCTACAAATATCTGAAGTGGAGTATCATTTTCTAAATTAATATATGTCCCCCCTTTAGTTGTTCTTCCATTTGCTTGTGATCTTATGTACGCCTAGTCGTCTGCTCATGATGTGGATGTCGCTGCAAGGGGGGGTCTGCTGCAATAAGAAAGAAATGTTCTTGAACGTTTGTTATAGACTCATGCTCAACATGCTCAACACCCTCTAAATCCTGATCTGCAGTTGAAACACAAAAGGTTACATTAATTAATACACCAATTGAAATTAAATATGTTTAAGAGAACATGAGAGTGGTCCTCTTTACCTAATGGGGCCACATCATGTTCCTGATCTTCTCTAGCATGATCATGCTCAACAAATTGATCACATTCTACATGCTCTAAAGTTGAAACACGAAAGGTTACATTAATTAATACACCAATTACAATTAAATATGTTTAAAAAACTTTAGAGTGGTCCTCTTTACCTAATGGGGCCACATCATGTTCCTAATCTTCTCTAGCCTAATTATGCTCAACATGTTGATCACACTCTACATGCTCTAAAGTATCGGGATGCACACCATGACCTTCATCTATAGGTTGTGCTCCACCCTCACCATGTTACATTCCAATGTCATGTGTAGTATTATCATTGCTTGAATGTTTAAAACAAATAGGCATGTAATTACTTTATGGTGAAAATTAATATTGAATAGATTGCACAAGTATTCAATTTTAAATAAACTTTATTGAGTTTATTTACCTGTGTGTCAGGATGTAGTGGAAGGTTGTGTTTGCCCAGTCAAGACTCTTAGGTGTTCAGCCATGACTCCATAGCCTTGCTGGAAGGAAATCTTCAGGTCATCTTTTGTGGGAACTCTATTGAATTCAAAAGCCCTACACTTTTGCATAAGATCATGAATTTTGCTTCTATGGTGTGATAAAAATAAAATTGTTTTGAATTTATTATTTGGATACTATATTTCATTTATTGATACTTACAATTCGTGCGGCTAATTTCATATAACCACGAGAGCCAAGTTTGTGATACACATTTTTTTCTAGTCTTTCATTTGTTTCCTTCGATGTGTCAGGTAGCCTATGAAAAGTTTGAAATACGTTAAATTATGTAAAAAGAAAAAGTAATCAGTATATAATTACATTGTTGATAGTATCACATACCTTCCTTGGCCCGGTGGTGTCTTTCCTTTTTTCTTTTCAACCTTCTCCTTTCCATCCGACACCAAGTCCTTCCACTCCCTCTCCAAAATCATGCGGCGACACTCGTACTTTTTGTTCTTCTCTAAATGTGACCTATATTGCTCCCTCACATACTTTAGATAGGTACCAACTTTCTTAAGAACCTTGGTTCGGTTGAATGTTTTATCACTGAACAACACAACTAAACGGTTCATGAGCTCATCTTTTAAATCTTGATTTTGGGCATTCCACTGTGTATGTATGGTGGGATCGAAGAGCTCCAATGTAATATCACTTAGATGTTTATAAAAAACATCATTTCCTGCAAAATGATCATGGGATCAATAGTCTAAAAAGAGCGATCAATAAGTAAATTTCATTTGTATTATATATAATAATAATTAAAACATTTTAAAGTATCTGGGACCTTCTCTATCTTTATGGGAATGAAATCCTTGGTCACCACAAGTGTGACTGGCAATGTTCTCGTACTAGTAATATGGGAAGATCCAAGAAATGCTGCTAAAAAATCACCAGTACTAGGGGCCTTTGCATCCCCAGGTACATGTCCTGACGCATGTTGTGGCATGTGTTTATTGCCAGAGGGTGCATTAACGGATGCCTGCATGGTATGTGTTGCCAAAATTTTAGACGACAATATAGGCACGGATGATGGGGTCAGATGATGTGATGTATGCACAGGAAGATCAGGATGGACACTTCTACCAACCCCTACTCCTCGGGCAGCACTTGCAATACCCTGATCATGGCCAAGAGCATCATGAGGAGGCAAATAACCCTGTAAAAACAACACATATTTTAGTTCATGACATAGAAGAGTACAAAATACAGAAACCATGAATGAACTTATGTTATAATTAAAGACCTCACGATAGCTTACTTGCAAGTTTTGTAATCTCTCAGACAATATTTTAACCCTCTCTCTTATCTCATCTATTTGAGACACTATGAATATCAACTTAAAGATTTCTTCATTGCATTTTTTTTTTATCTTCCTTATCATATGGAGAGGGTTTGTTGAATAAGCGATGTCATCATCACAAAATATTGACTGTACCTCACAATGGATGCTCTCATCTACTGTTGGTGCCTTTCCCCGATCAGTCGACTGCAACAAAAATATTAAAAACATTATCAAAATTAACCCAATAAACTTATGAAAAAAACATAATAATAAAACATTTTTTTCGTATCTAATTTGTACAATTACAATGAGGTAAACATGTTGGGTAGAAGCGCCTGAAGATACATCGCGATCTGTGCTTTGGGCCAGAGCCTTCTCCGTATGATCAATGTCCCACTATGACAAAAATTAAATATAAAAAAATATTACGGAAATGAAACCAATAGACTTACGAAAAAAAGAAAAGAATAAAATGGTATATTGGAGTCATTAATTGGAGGTTGGGTAAAATGGTAAATAGTACGTACCACCCCCATAGTAACTATGTTTGTAGCTAAGCAATTCAAATTGTAATCAATTAGCAACTCTTCCCCAACAGTTATTGATTTTATCGCACATACGAATACACTGTTTCCCTCGCACGCCTCGAATATGCAATTGGGTTTCTTATTTGTTGACCTAGTTCATGTACTATTTATAAACCCTGCAATATTCCCTAATGCTTTTGGCCTTCTGTCAGTGTACATAGCCACTCCTTTATTTTGATCCTTATCTTTTAGTTGTATATAATTTTTTGATAGTGAATAGCTACGCATACTTCGTGTATATCAAACCAGTTACATCCAATCTTTGTAACTGTAATAGGGTTCAACATACTCCATCAATTTAGTAACTTTTTTGTAACAGACCTTTATGTCGTCCATGCAAAATAGGTCCAAACCACGTAATGATGATGGTGCTATGCGATATATCCTCTCGTTGACACAAAATTAGTGTTTATTGGAGGAAGTTCCTTGGGTACCCATTGTTTTCGTAGATGTTTGTACCTCAAGGGCACCTCAATGTCACCTATGCTCTCATCATCATAAGAACATGACCCCCCTTCAGCAAGAAAAAATTCCATGCGTTTATGGAATTTTCTTCTAATCTTTTGACCTCTAGTTGATCTCCCTCTTTTAGACATACTACATGTCTCGCTTTCCTCTTCTCTTCCGAATTTCCCTCCGAGGAAGATAGATCTGAAAATACTATTTGGGTGGTACACCCATAAGGATGTTGGATGAAGTTCTTTCATGGTGATGTGATCCCAAGGTGACATTATGATTAATCTATCATTTCATCGCTAGAATTTCATAGGTTATAAGGTAATCAAGTCTTGATAGATTGCAAGTTATTGTTACTACCATCCAAATGTGTCCATCACAAATCAAATCTACTTAACGTTTTAACTCCCAAACTTTGTAACAAGTGTTAAATGTGACTATGGTCCACCAGTTACACAACCAAGGCCTCAAATGTATTCTCTAATTGTAATAAAAGGACTTTTTCTCTTCATTCAAGTAAATAAACTTGAAGGGAAACACCACCATGTGGTTTAGTGGACACCTACATGACTAGAAATAGCATAAAATTTACATTTAATTTCCATATGTTTAAGTGGTTAACGGGGAGGGAGTGTGGACTAGGCCTGGTTAAGTCATCATAAGTTTATCTTTGGTAATAAATTTTTTTTAAGTCATCTTAAATCTTCCTATGTCTAATTTCTAGGAGACTTTTGGAATGTTTTAAGGTAATATGATTGATGAAAGAGCCCAAAGAGCCTTTCTCCATGGTATCCAAGTACACATAGCAGTTGTCTTCTCTTATATGGTTGGACATGATTTAAAGAACTTATCTATGAATTATTCATTTAACCTAAGGTTTTCTCATAATGCCATCATTGGAAAAGTATGATCAAATTCTTCTATTATGAATAATTGGTCTATGTGCCTCTATTAATCACTATAAATGTTTGTAAGGATAAAATGACTAATTGCATCAGGTAGGAGAGACTCAACTTTGAGTTCTTCAAAGATTATATTCCTCTATTCATAATTTTTAAGGGTTGTGTGTGGAGGAGGTTATCACTACCAAGAAGGGAGGAGACCTTTCCTTGTATTCTTTTATAATTTTCATTATTCTTATTTATTTTACACTTACATTTACAAATACACATACATATGCATTTGTTTTCATTTATTTCTCATGTAGTTTAATAGTTTGATCGATTTCATATTATATGTGTTGAAGACTTTAGAATTTCAATTAGATTAATTTATGGATATGTTGTATCTATAACACTACAAAACCATATGCTCTTTGCATTTACACTTGCATTTAGAAATACACATTTATATACATAGATATAGATTTCTTTAATGATATGTTGCATTTATTGTTCTAGGAGAGCATCCAGTAATTGCATTTACATTTACATTTAAAAATACTTATGCATACATACATACATACATACATACATGCATATATATGTGTGTGTGTGTATGTATATCATTTATATTCAGTGTTCAGAAACAACCCATTAGGTTTGCACATGGATAAAAATTCATAAAATCATATCTCCCATACATGTTCTATTGAAACCAAGGCTTGAACCTCTCATTTCACATGCTTTTCTTCACAAAACTATTGAGGACAGTAGCTATACCTTCTTTATTTCTTATCCTACACCCTATTCATGTATCCTACAATTGCAATAGTATCCATGGAGCCTCTTACACAAGCTACGGTAATAAAAAAAAGTGTAAGAGCCCCTTTATATCATTTTTCAACTACAAAACCCTCAAAAAGAGGGTAACTTAGATTATGATTTGTTGGTGAGCTGTACGGACAAAATCATTAGCACCAGCTCATTCTTGGAGTCTTTTGAAAGAGAAGTGAATCAGGTGGCAGTTAAGTACAAACCGTATAGTTTCAAGGTGAATGACATGATCAATTTTGATTGGCCAACTAATGAAGAGTACCAGAAATGGGTAAATGTATATTTAACTGAGGAAGAGTGAAAAGGAGTAGGCTGCTAATAGTTGAGAAATTAGTTGTTGAAGTTACAACATATTCCAATTTATTTTTTTGGTGACAGTCTAGGCGCGGAATTCTTGAACTTTTGTGTTGCTGCATTAACCATTCTCAGCAGGCATGATGAACAAGAAGATTCTCTGGGGAGATTGTTGTTGTGACAATTTTTTGGAATATCACAAGACGGTCCAATTAGCTGGTGACACGTGTGCTTTCTGGCCAATGCTCGTTTGCTCCTTTTTTTTATAAGAAGTATTTCAAGGCCAGAAGTACAGATTAGAAAGTTAGATATTTTTGGTCGAGTCTAGATGAAGTTGCAGAGAAATTGTAAAGTCTGATGGTTCTAGGGAAAATGCAATTTAGGTTTTGAGTCATTTTGTAGTAGGTTTTGAATTCATGGGGATTTGATGTTTTATGAAAAAACTAGCATTTGAATTGATATGATTAATTTTAACTCATGTCTCTCGATTGTACAAGCATATCTGAATTTTGAATAAAATGATCAAGGGTTGTTTCATTCATCTCACTGTTGTGGTGTGTATGATTCTTGTTTTAGGTTTAATTCAAGGAATTAATTAAAATGCTTGAATGGGATTGTAAGTGGATATGTTCTGTATAAGGATTTGATAAGTAGTATTGGGGTAGAATACATATTGATGAGATTGTAAAGCAATGTTATCAAGGATCTTATATGTTATATGTTAAATTTGTCATAAACCCTTAGATGCTTATAAATTTGACTCCTCCAATGCATACATGGCATTGATCTAAGATGTACTTATTCATATAGTTCAATATTTGTTTTCCTTTACCTAGAGCTTGCTACAAATTTCAAATCAATGACTATCTTATACTATGAAATATTTTTTGTAGTTATTTCATGCTCCAAATAGTTGATATTATTGATAAACAACCAATTCTATTCGGTATTATCCTATTATGTTGAGCTATTAAATGAGATTATCTTTTGTTGTTAATGTTGTTTATGATGATGGTATAGAGGTTGTAAATACATTAAGGGATCACCCTCCCAGGTCTTGCAAGCCCAAAGTGTAGGAGGTCTTTCAAATCCTTGTCAATTGGTCCAAGTCCTTCGAGCTTCCCTTTATTGGAACTGGCAATTCCATAGGTAGATTAGAGGATCAACCAACACCTTGCATAAGTTTATAGTGGAGGTATTAAAGAATAATTGTATGCCTCTATTTTCATTCATTAGATCTACCTTAGCCTAGCATATACTTGGGCTAAGTCTACAATTGCTTCAGACTCATGTGATGAAGGCTATGTGTGATGAAATCCTAGACCTCAACCAAGATGTGGGTAGATTATTTTAGTTTTTCCAAGACCCGAGGCTGGTGGATAAAAATGTGAAAGACTAAGCTATTTTATTTTTTTTGTCTTATTTTATACCATTTTATGAGAATGGGGGTGCCAATGTACAAGAAGATCTTTGGAAACTGGGCATGAAAATTGAAGTTTAAAGAGAACATTTTGGGGTGCCAAACTTATAGTACTCATTGCCCTTAGTCATTGATTTTCCATGAGTGCCCTCAACCTCATCCTCAGCACTAGTATTGACCTTCTTTTGACTCCTCCAAACTCTTCCTCGACGCTGATATTGACCTTTTTTTCACTCCTTCAAACTCTTCCTTGGTGCTAGTATTGACCTTGTTTTAACTCCAAACTCTTCCTCGGCGCTGGTATTGACCTTGTTTTCACTCCTCAAAACTCTTCCTTGGCACTGATATTGACCTTGTTTTCACTCCTCCAAACTCTTCATCGGTGCTGGTATTGACCTTGTTTTAACTCCAAACTCTTCCTCGGCGCTGGCATTGACCTTGTTTTCACTACTCCAAACTCTTCCTCGGCACTAGCATTGACCTTGTTTTCACTACTCCAAACTCTTCCTCAGCGCTAGCATTGACCTTTTTTTCACTGCTCCAAACTCTTCCTCAATGCTAGTATTGACCTTTCACTTCTCCAATTTGATGAGCTACAATCTAGTTTCGTTAGGTTTTACAGTATGTTAATTAAGTTTAAAATTTTGGTACCATTTAGCTAGGTTTCAATATTCTACAATATAGTTAAGTATATATTAGCTATATTTTAAATAATAAATAATATAATTATATATTATATTCTTTAACAAAATTATTAAATACATATAAAATTATTATAATTAATAATTAATAATAAGTATATTTTTATATAATGCAAAATATAATTAATATAATATATATTTAATATAATAGTAATATATATTAATATGAGAGAGAGAAACTAAATTTTGATTGGTTTTCGTATCAACAATCAAGGATGGCATGTGTGTCCTTGGGGAGTTATGCTCAAGGTAGCATGCCATTTGATTAAAGATATGATAATTCTCCTTTAAGACCTCTTCAATGTACCCATTGCACACTTAAGGAAACAAAGATAAATACAGGGAAGAAAATATAGAGAGAGAGGGAGATAATGACAAACATACAAATAGAAAGGGAGACAAAGAGATAGAGAGGGGTAAAGAGATAAAGAGATAAGGATGAATAGATAGAGATATAGGGAGGGTGATTGATATATCTCTCCCTATCGCTCTCTATATCTCCCACTATCTATGTCACTCCCTCTCCCCCCTTTCTCTCTCATTCACTCCATCTCTCCCTCCATCTCTCCAACTCTATATCTCTATCTCTATTTCTCCTTTTATCTCCCTCTCACTCCTCTCTCTATCTCTTTCTATTTATATCCCTTTCTCTCCCTCCCCTTCTCTATCTCCCCCTCTCTATCTCTCACCATCTCTCCCTCCCTATCCCCCCTATCCATTGACTCTCTATCTCCACCTCTCTTCCATTCTCTTCCCATATATATCCATCTCTTTTTCTCTTCACATATATCTCTATCTCTCTCTCTTTCTCTCCCCATCTATCTCTACCTCCCCATATATTAACTAAGAAGCCATGCAAGCATACAATAGTATATGTTGGTAAAACTATCATAGTGTTTTATTAAACTATAAGTAACACTTATCTTTCTAATTCCAAGCCTTCTTATAAAAATAGTGTTTTATTAAACTATAAGTAGATTATTTTCACCACTCTTCATTCAACATGAAATGCCAAATGTAGCAATTGTTTTGTTGCTTTTGTTAAGTTTCATTAACCAAGCTATTTACTAGGTTGAATAAAGTTGTGTTATCACCCTTCATCTCTTTAAAATAATTAGACAATATTAGCGAGATCAGGAAGGGGAGAAAACTAAACTTCTTAAAAATAGGGGTAGTTGTGGGTTTGTTGGTTTTCTTTGTATACTATACACTTAGTTCCTCTAGGATAAATAGGTCACTTTAGATCATTTTCTTAGTTTTGTATCCTAATTAATATAGAGTAAGATTTTTCATTTTAATTGACTACTACATAATAGTTTGTGTTGAAATAATTGTTTCCATTCTTTCTAGTTTTTACATTGGAATACAAATCATATTTAATTTCATGCCAATATACTTCTTTTATAAAGATATTTGTTTGAAATAAGTGCTTCATAACCCATCTAATCAAATCATAATTAACCTATCAAAAAGGCAATAGGAAATTTCTAAAGAAAAGAACACTTGACCCAATCATAAGTGTATGGCCTTTGAAGAAAGGAGTGATCCACCTTAGCAATAACAACTACCTGATTTAGACCTGGGTATGTGCAGGATCATGATGGGCCAAAAAGTGGCAACATGAAAAAAGTAGCATTTTGAACTCGCCAAAAAATGTGAAAAATCCCGAGTTGACTTTTTTTTGGGTTGGTTGTTAGTACATTGCACCATAGCAATGCCCAAGCCAAAGTACTACAAATCGGATATCCAATTTTTTTTGTATATCCAATTTGTGTCTAATATCTAATTTGAAAAACATTTTAAAATGTAATATTTTGGTGCTATAAATTGGATATCTAATTTTTGCACACATATACCCAAGAATAATTAGGAGGTGGAGGGTGGGAGAGAGAGAGAGAGAGAGA
>VDFB02049217.1:111370798-111420529 GCA_007258455.2 Sequoia sempervirens | reverse complement strand
AATGTAATTATAAATTTAATACATTTTATTTTTAAATTTAGAGATTCTAATGTTTAAATATGAAAAATATTTTTTGTTTTAAAGTGTTTCAAAGTCAAATCTTTATCATCAAATAGGTTATTTAAGTTCCTAGGTCTTAGATTGTCATTCCATTATACTATTGTAATTGTTGCATATCTAAAATGAATGTAATCCTATTGATAATTTAAGGTGACCAACTTGAATAAATCTTCAATCATGGACAAGATAAGAGAATTTTACTACTAAATCAAAAAAATTCACATGCAATTAATAAAATTTTAGTTGTATAATCTCAACATAATAAGTCAAATATTTTGACCTCACTAAAATAAATATTAATTCAAATGTTTTAATTTTCTGAATATTTACACTAGTAGATATTACCTTAGTGATGACCACTTGTACAAATATATAGATTAATGGTTGAAATTGCAAAAATTTATATAAAAAATATCCTTCTGATAGAATTTCCCTTAGTGTGGAATGCTTAAAAAAATACATCTATAAATAATTGAGATTAAAAAAATAATCATCATTTTTTAAATTTTATTGATTAAATCTAGTTTTTCAAAGCTTAAATATTTATTTGTCTCTTATATTTAGTTATCACTTTGCCACTTTATTATGTTGAAGGCATTCCCTATTTGAAACGGATGACCCATTTCTTGAAATCAATGGTTGAGAATTGAAAAAAGGGATGGAAGATGATTCAAAAATTCCAGTCTTTTATTTTTCACTATTTAAATTCACCAATTTTTTTCCCTATTTACTATTATTTCATTCAATATTTTTAAGGCGGTGGTTATTTAGACACATGAGGATTTTTTACCACCATGTAAGGAGATTAAAGCACTTATGCAAAGGTATTGGTTTTGGTTTATCTCATTTATGCATAGTTGTGTGAAATATTTGACATAATAACAAGTAATTATTATGATAGGAGGTCACATGCATTATGTGGTTGGCCTCCCTTCATTCCTTTGCTACATGTTTAATAAATTTATATTAAATTGGGAGATTTGAATTTTGAATAGTAGGTTAAGGCTTTGTTCAACCTATATAAATGTTTCAACATTCACTTCCAATCTTATCATTATGTTTAGGATGTTCACATTTAGGTTCATTAAATTGATATGTGTATATATAAAACTAATTTCTTTATATTTAAAGATATGCTAATTTCTAGTATTTTTTTAAATGATAATAATTTTTAAAATTAATCATAGATTTAGATAATTATAATTTGACTTTGGTATGTATAATAATAATAATAAATTTGCGTTAATTTATTTTTAATTAATGTTATAATAAAGAGTTATGTATATTATGTATTAAAATTTTATTTTATTAGAAAACAAAAAAATAGACCCAAAAAATTTCTAATTGATCTTGGTAGGGTTTCATAATATTTTTCCTTTAAATTCTTTCCATTTTTCTCCTCACATCATTGATAGCATGACACACTACCTAAAAATATATAAAAGAAATGGTTTTTTTCTTTCCCTTAATATTCTATCTATCACATTTCCCCAAAATCCTTAGAACCAACATTATTGAATGTTATTTTTATGTATATCCTTAATACTCATTTTATTCTCCTCTTACAATCTCTATCTCTCTCTATTACATGTCTCTATCACCTCTTTTATCTCACTCTTGCCCCCTCTATCTTTATCTTCTCATCACTCCCTCTCTCTCTTCATCTATATGCCTTTATCTCTATCTCTCTCTTATTCACTCCATCTCTCCCTCTATCTCTCCTAGTCTCTCTACATATCCCTCTCTCTACCTCTCTATATATCACTTCCTATATCTTTATCTTTCTATCTCTCCATTTCCCCTCTCTCATTATATCCCTCTCCCTTTTTCTCTCTCCTTCCATCTCTCCATCTCTCTCCCTCTATATTTCCCAAGTTATATATCTGTTTATCTCTCCTTTTTTCTATCCCTATCTCTCACTCTTTATGTCCCTATATCCATCTCTCTCCCTCTATTGTTATCACTCCCTCTTTCTATATCTCTCTATTTCTCCTCTCTCCTCACTCTATTTCTTTCCCTCCCTCTCTATCTATTTATATATAACTATATGCCTCTCTGTCTCTCTGTCTCTCTGTCTCTCTCTCACACACACACACACACACACACACACACACACACACACACACACTCCTTGTCACTCCTTTCTCTATCTCTTTATATACATATCTCTCTACCTCTATCTCCCTATTTCTCTCTATCTCTCTCCCTATATACCTATATCTATCTCTCTATCCCTCTATATATTCGATGTCTCCCTCTATCTATCTCTCTCTCTCTCTCATTCACTCCATCTCTCCTATTTGATATCACTATCTCTATTTCTCTCCCTCTCTCTATCTCTTTCTATCAATATCTTTCTCTATTTCTATCTCCCTATCTCTCTATCTCTTTCCATATCCCTCTATTTGTCTATATTGCCCTCTATCTATATCTCTCCCTCTCCCTCTCCCTCTCCCTCTCCCTCTCCCTCTCCCTCTCCCTCCTCTTCTCTCTCTCCCTCTGCCCCTCTTCTTTCTCTCCATCCTCTATCTATCTCTCTCCTTCTCCTCCCCCACTCCCCGCTCCCGCTCCCCCCCTCTCTCTCTCTATCCCTATATCTTCCCCTCTCTTCCTATTATAAATAGAACATTGGCCTATTGGTAAAGAAGTTTGATTATCTTTCTAATTCAAAGGTTTTGTTTCAATCATTGTTGGATCCTTGTAAGTGGATGTATAGATGATTTGAAGAGCTATCACTTCTCTATTGAAACCTTTGTTGCAAAAACATGATTTGCTAAATGACTTACTAGTTGATCTCATGTATTGCACAAATATATGCAAAAGCTAGACCAAAATTTTCCCTAATTGACTTTCCACACCTCTTTGACGTACCCATTACAAACCAAAGTGCGATTTCTAATTAATTATTTATTCAACTTCTCACTTCATAAATATATAATTTTCAAATACATTGATTTCAGTTTTACTTATAAACTTTCCCTACTTATTGCCATCTACATTGACTCGCACTAGGTAATTTTTGAAACTTTTTAGAAATCACTGAAATTATAGATAATCTAACTGAAACATAATTACGAGCAATCTTTTCAATGTTCAGTGTATCATTATTAAAAAAAATTGGCTTATAAACTCAGTCTATACAATACCGTCGGCTCTTATATTCAGCATACTCTGAATTCTACTTTCCGCTCGAATGTTTTTGAAGTCCTAGCTTTGGGTATTCTTACAACCTCGATTCTGCATACAACTGTTCATAGAGGCCATTCTGAGATGGCAGTGTCAAAGTCAAATAATTGATTACAGCAAAATGGCTCAGTGACAAAGAAGGATGGTTATGGAAGGTGTGCAGTTCATTTAGCAGCCATGGCAGGCCCGTCGAACACAGTCAATGAATTTATGCACTGAATATGAGATTTTGTCAAAATCCTTCGTTCAAATCATAAATCTATTCTACTCTTTGTTGTCGAATATAATCAATTTGAGATGGTGGGCAATCTACTAATAAGTCACTAGCATGACCATTTTCACAATACACTCTAAGCATCTCACTGCTTAGGTGGCCGGGTCCATGTGGGGCCTCTTAACCCGCCCTCGCCCATTTTTGTAGTGTTTACTTAAACCCAGCCTTTTCACTAAACCGTTCCCGTAGTATTCCATGTTGCAGTTCACATTTGCCGTTCCGTTCCCATATCACGGCACCAACAAGGCTTTTGCTGTGAAAGTGATGAATAAGGGGCTTCTTCAACAGAGGAACGCGTACAAAATGGCAATCACGGAGAAGGAGATTCTGTCTTGTTTGAATCATCCTTTTCTTACCCACTTTGAGTCAGAGAATCATACATTTCTGGCCATGGAGGAGATATTAGCGTCTTGGGTCAGACCTTTTCAGAGTCCACGATAAGGTGAATATTTATTTGTTCCTTATTATTTATTACGTGCATTTGGTGGATGTCTGCGTTTCGACCTTGTTGTTTCGAGTGCTTTTGATGCATATAATTTATTGAATTGGGAGATATTTGTTTGATAAATCTCAATTTTATCTTTTTTAAATCTTCAATTTTTAGATTACACAAGAATGTAAATTTTGATAGATTCTTTGAATGTGTCATTAAATTTCACGTAATATTGATTATAATCTATTTTTTCTTTACCACACAAGTAATATCAGAGAAATTTGGACTATATATCCAAATCTCCCTCTGAAGCTATACAGTCTCTTGATTTTATGTGACAGCAAAAATACCTGAATACAGCCATAAGGCGATCAAATTTAGGTCCTAGTTGTATCACAATGTTCACTATCTTTTTGTGTTGATCAATAATTGTTCAGATTCCTATGAAAGACAAAATGATTGTTTGCTCTCTGTATGCAGTTAGTTTCCCTAAGCTGAATTGGTTCAATATTAGTGTAAGAGAGTGGGCACATGATGCTCAGACTTTGATCTGTCCCTGTGTTTCCTGTCTGATGACGGCAAAGATGGTGAATGGCAGTCTCGTTCGTTTGTGGGTACGGAGGAGTACATTGCGCCTGAGGTTCTATGGGGGAAACCCCACTGCTACGCCGTGGACTGGTGGTCCCTGGGCGTCTATCTGTACGAAATGAGTCATGGGCGGACGGCTTTTAGCGGGTGAAATAGAAAGGACAGTTTTATGAATATTGTAAACAACCCACCCTTCTCATTCTTATCTTCATCTTCTCTCCACCATCTCATTCAGAAGCTACATGCCAAAGAGCCGACAAACACATTAAACAGAATGCAAGTATAAAGCCACCCATTCTTCGGTGGCATGAGAGGGGACCAACTGCAATTTGTTTGTAGGCCTCCTTTTGTGCCGCCGCTCACTCTCCGCCCAGAAAATTACGAAGCAGCAGCAGACATGGGCATTAAATCCGAGAGCTACAGCTATGCGCAATGTGACTTGGAAGAAGACGAAACGAGCAAATCTACACTTTTAGAGTTTTGAGAAATGGGCGGTTGATGCTCAGCGGTCAGTATGCTGTATGCGCATTTGTCCAAAACAATAAATAATTTGATGGAGAGGTTATTCTTAACATAAAACTTTTCCCAAAATTTTAAAATTTCACTCTTTCTTGATTGTTCTCATTATTGAGATTGAAAAATTATATATATGTTATTTAAATATTTAAATATTTAAGATAGATTTGTTAGTAACACTTGCCATTCAAACAAAATTATTTTAATAAATTAACTTGAACAAGAATTGTATAATAATTTTAAATTAGCAATCATACTTTGGTGTGTAATGGGTATATTGAAGAGGTGTGGAAGGTCAACTAGGAAAGATTTTGGTCTATTTTTCCATACATTTATATAGTATGAGGTCAATTTGTAGGACCTTTGAGTCAAGAAGATAATCATGCTCCATTATGAAAAGGCTCATGTTATATTTGTATTAGAGATGGAGTGAGAGAAAGAGGGCTATACACACACACACACACACACACACACACACACACACACACACACACACACACACAGAATGTGAATGGGGGAGATAAAAACATAAAGCTAGAGATAGGAAGTGATATATAGAGAGAGGTAGAGAGAGGGAGAGATAGAGATAGATAATGAGATGAAGATAGAAGGGGAGATGGAAAAAGAAATATGGAGAGAGATAAAGAGGCAAAGAGATGTAGATAGAGGTATAGAAAGGGGGAGAGGGGGAGAAGGAGATAGATGGATGCATAGCTCGAGAGGGATCCATGTCTAGAGATAGAGGGGGGAGAGGAAGATAGAGGCAAAGATGAAGATAGGAGAGAGGAAGAGGGAGAGAAATAGATAGAGAGATAGATAGGGGTAGAGAGAGAGATAAAGATAGAGAAAGATAAGGAGATATAGAGGGTGAGCTAGTGTGGAAGAGATATAGAGATATAGATGAAGAGGGAGAGAGAAGAGGGAAGAGAGAGAAATAGGTAGATGAAGAGAGATAGAAGAGGGGGAGAAAGGGAGAGATAAATAGAATAGGAGAGAGAGAGAGAGAGAGGGGGAGGGGGGGGGGGAGGGAGATATAACTCAATACAAAGAGATTGAGAGGGAGAGAGAGGGATATATATATTGTAGTGTAGAAAATTGTACTCCTTTCTATGTGATAGTACAATTTCACACTTAATTTGGACCTATTTTAGTGACCTTACATTTATGCATTTTACCTTGTTCTTTTATTGTTGAAGTCTTGGAGCAACATTTTGTGTTTATTTGCAGGTTTTCAAGCTTATTTTGTCAAAGATTTGATCAAGTATAGATTATGATTGAAGGTTGATGCATATGGTGGATCATGATGAATTGTAGGTTTGGGAGATACATTTGGCCATTTTTCTTCACTTAATGACTTGTTTCCTAAGTGATCACATCTTCTATCTTCATTCTACTATCTACCTAAAGCAAGGTATTATCATATTTCTAATCTATTAGGTGTTTTGACTTCTCCCTAATTGGGTCTTTATCATTTTCCATTGTAATATAAGAAATATGCTCTAATCCACTTGAGTAGGGTTTCTTTGCATATTAGCTCTTAATAACCTTAGATTCACTAAAGGTTAAGGCTTGCACATACTGGCATTTATCATATTTATATCATTTTATAAAGTTTTAATTTACCAAACTTGGGGTTTGACCGAGGCAAACCCTTATCCACACAAAACAACATTTTCTTTTGTTGATTTGCTATAGGTCTAGATTTGAAAGCTCAAATCTATAGGTACAGAAGGAAAGTGCAGACAAAGGACTCCAAAATAATCTTTTGAAGTTTTAGAAAAGGCTACAAGGACCCATTTTCCCTAGGGTGAATGTGTCTTTCTTTAGACTACAAAACCCAATTTTCAGACCAAGTGCAAACTATTCTACCCTTCTCATATTTTCTCGAAAGTTACTATTTTTATTTGTACTATCCTTAATTTCTACATTTCATGTTTTACATCAAATAATTGAGTTCATTAGTTATTTTATTTTTATCTCCCCAAAGTGCATTTAAGTCATAAGAAAACAACAAATCCTCCTAATAGGATTGACTCACCTCAAGGTTGAAAGTTTTTCCTACCCTTGAGAGATCTCTTTTTCTAATGAAATTAGGGAAAAATGAGAGTGTCCTAGATCATCATTCTATTTTGGCTAAACACACTCCCATCTATTTCTCTTCATTATATACATACATACATGTATACATACATATGATGATATAGAGAGATAGAAAGGGATAGAAAAAGAGATATAGGGAGATAGAGGTAGAGTGAGATATGGATATAAAGAGAGAGAGAGAGAGGAGTGGGATTGATTGGTAGGTCATTTAGAAAATTATGTTGTTTGTGCAAAAAAGGGTCTCAATGGAGAAGTGATAGCTTCAAAATTGAAGGATCCAAACATGACTGAAACAAAACTCTAATTCAGGAAGATAAACAATCTCCATTACCAACAAGATCATGTTTCTCAATAGATAGAGAGGGAGAGAGAGTGTGTGTGATATAGATAGAGAGATATATAGAGAGATAGAGAGCGATAGGGAGAGAGATAGGGGATAGAGGTAGAGAGATATGGATAGAACTTGATATAGAGAGAGCAACAAGAGGGAGACAGAGAGAAATAAAGAGATAGAGATATAGAGTAGGAGAGATAGACTAAATAAAAGAGAGAGGTAGAGATGATGAGATATAAAAAGAGGGAGTGATAGGGAGAGAGAGAGAGGGAGAGATAGGGATGGAAAGAGGGAAAGCTAGGGATAAAAAGAAAGATAAATAGATTGATATAACTTGGGAAATATAGAGGGGGAGAGAAAAATATATTGAGAGGGAGAGATGGAAGGAGAGAGGAAGAGGGATAAGGAGAAATAGAGATAGAAAGAGGGATACAATGAGAGAGGGGGAGATGGAGAGATAGAAATATATAGGAAGATAGAGATAGAGGGGGAAAGATAAAGAGACCAAGGAGGTGATAGAGACAAGTAATAGAAAGAGAGATTAAGATAGGTAGGGAGAAATACAAAGTGTCTGTGTCTGTGAGTGACTGAGAGACATAGAGATAGAGATAAGGAGGGAGAAACATGGGGATTTTTTGTGAAGAGACAGAGATATAGAGAGATAGAGAGGGAGGGAGAGAAATAGAGGATAGAGGAGAAGTAGAGAGATATATAAAAGGGATCAATACAGAGAGAGGGATAGAAAGAGGGAGGGATAGAGAGACATATATAGTTCGAAAGATAAAGGGGGTAGAGAGGGAAAGAGATGTAGGGAGAGGTAAGGAGATAGGGATAGGGAGAGAGCTATAGAGGAGGAACTTGATAGAGAGATAGAGAGCGATGAAGATAGGGAAAGACAAATATAGTGTGTGTGTGTATATGAGTGAGAGAGAGATATGGAGGGAGATATAGATGGAGATACATTATATATATTTATAAATAGATAGACAGGGAGGGAAAGAAATACATAGAGGAGAGAGAAGTATAGAGATGTATAAAAATATAGAGTGATAGAGAGAGAGAGAGGTGGGGTATATAAAGGAGAGATAGATAGTATAACTTGGGAAAGATAGAGGGGGTGAGAGATACATATATAGAGAGGGAGAGATGGAGGGAGAGAGGAAGAGGGAGAAAGAGAAACATAGATAGAGGTAGATAATGAGAGAGAGGAAGGTGGAGATATAGGAAGATAGATATGATCTTTGAAAGGCCGAAAAACCCCATTTATAATCATGCTTTTCTATCTTTTGTCACAAAGAGACCCTTCAAAAAGTATCTTGACTCAACTTTTATTTGATTGGCAGTTGGAGTTATCTTTTCAAGTGGGCCTAGTTTGTCATTCTTCTTGTTCTTGCATTGTCTTAATTATTTTCTATTTGAATTAGTTTGAAAGATATTTAAAATATATTTTGAATATTCAAAGGTTCTAGTTTAATTAGTTGTATTTAAATAACGAGATTGATATGTTTTTATTATAGTATTTATCAAAGTTTTTTTTTGGTATAATTGATCTGTATTCAACTCCTCAATAATTGTGATTGATTGGATCATTTACTTGTGACAGTTGAACCAAATGATAACATCTAAATTAGATATATGCTTTCTCATAATATTATAATCTAACATATAAAAATTAAAATACATAATCAAAATATTTTTTGAGTGTATATAAAATACATTATATTTGTCTATATACCATTATTTTTCTCTTGATTAAGTATATGAGTTGTTTTAATTTAGTTTTAAAAATATTACTTATTTGTATTTATTCGAAAGATTCTCTTACCAAAAATTACAAGATAATGTATATTTAGTGTTTTATAATCTTATAAATTATTAACTTTAATAATAAAATAAATATATCTATTGTAAATTTAAAGGTGATTTTAATAAAATTTAACATTATTTATAAATATTTAAATTTTGGTTTGAATAAAATAATATAATTAATTTAAAAATTTGTAAATAACTTGTTAATATAATAATTATATTTTTTTAATTAAATGTTTAAAATTATAAATTTATTGTAAATTTGAATATTTCAATAAAATATAAACAATTACATGACCAAATTTCATTTCTCTCTAATTTCCCATTTTTAAAGAAAGATATTTATATTCCCAAATTCAATGATAAACTAGCAGTTCCATGTAGTGACATGCAACGATGAGCCAATAGGCGGAGCGAAGTACAAATGGTTGGAATGTAATCTAAGAGAGAGAAAAGGGTGTCTGGATATGTGAATGTAGAAAATGGCAATATATATTGTAAGTTTTAGTTGGAACATTCATTTTTTGATGCTATATTTTATTACCCTTATGTATAGATTTGTATGTATGCTAATGTCAAACATAATAGAATTATCTAAAAGGTTATTATATCATTGATTTGCAATAGGAGATACAATTGTCAAATAAGTATATATTTGCACCAATCATGGACAACCAAAATCAATAAAAAGATAATAACATCCATATGTTTATGTTGATATTAATTTTGAGCTACATTTTTTTATTTTGTTAGGGAGTTTGACTTTACATGCGATTGGAATATCTTTCAAAACATTATATGCAAAAAATTTGGGTTGAAGATTTTAAAATAGAGACTGTTGAATGAATGTAATCAATTATCAAACAAATCTTTAATATTATACCAAACATAAAGTGTACAACATTAACTATTTTATTATGTTCCAACCATAACCACAAAACATAAGCCATAAACCAACCAACAGTGACCCATACAGAGAAACCCACAAAATCGTAGCCACAAAACCCATGCAAAAAAATAGCCATATAATGCAACCAAAAATGAAACAATATTTATTTTAACAAACAATATAGTCTTTTCTCAACAACACCCTATCGAAAATTGAAACAATATAGCCTTTTGAACAAAACCTTATTGAAAATGAGACTATATAGCTCGAGCTAGACAATAACAATTGACAAAAATTGCGTAACATCAATAATTTTATTCTATTGCAAACATAGCCACAAAACACAAGCCATAAAGAGAAACCCATAGAAAATTAGCAGTAACAAACCCATACAAAAATATACTCTTTTCTCAACACAACCTTACCAAAAATTGAAACAATATAGCCTTTTCAATAGCACCTTCTCAAAAATGAAACAATATAGATTAAGAAAGAGAACAATAATCAACAATGCCCAATGGAATCTAACACAAAGTGTATAACATTAACTATTTTATTCCGTTGCAACCATAACCTGAAACATATGAATTTTGTTTGAATCTTATGTCAAAAACATAAAGACCTACACATAAGAAATATAAAATGAAACACAACAAAATGAGTCCTGCTCTCCACCCTACCATATTGGATCATGGAGCCTAATGGACTCTCACCAAACCCTCAAGCAAGAATATACATCGTCCACCACTCTGATCAATGGTGAAATGAATATTGCTTATTACAATCAATATAGAGTATATTAGGATCTAATTGTCTATTTGACCATTGTTACTGATTTTGTAGTCACTATCATTATTCTAAAAGGTTGTTTATAACACATTAGCTCATCAAATTCCCCATTATGGCTGAAGTATGCTCTACAAGAATAATTAAAAAATGTAAGTTTTAGTGTGGTGATCATCTGTACTTGATAGAGAATATGTAAATCAAGAGATATAAAGATTTCTATAATTTATAATACATAATATGCAATGCATCTGTAATGTAAAGGATGAAATAAATAAAATATAGCCATACTTGTGCATGTGGTGGATTGCAGTATGAAGACAAGAAAAGAAGGCCTGATCTCCACCCTACCATATTGGGTCATGGAGCGCCATGCACTCTCACCAAACCCCTAAGAAAAAAAATAAATTGTCCACCACTATGTTTAATGGTCAAAGTAATGTTTCAGCCCTTGATGACTTTATACAAGATCATTGAAATTTGCATTATGGCTAGAGTATGCTCTGGAAGAATAACAACAAAGTGTGAATTTTAGTGCAATGATCATCTCTAATTCATAGACAATATGTAAATTAGGAGATATCAAAGTTCTATATTTTATAATACATAATTTTCTATGTACTTGTAATGGGAGGAATGAAGTAAATGAAATTTACGCATACCTGGTGCACGTGGCAGAATGTAGTATGAAAACAAGAAAACAAGGCCTGATCTCCACCCTACCATATTGTCTCATGGAGCATCATTCGCTCTCACTAAACCCTCAAGTAAAAAAATAAATTGTCAACCACTATGATCAATGGTGAAAGAAATGTTTCGGCTACTGTTGACTTTGTACAAGATCTAATGGTGTCAAAAGGTCCACGAAGGAGGATTGTTTGGGTTGAGTATAGCTGCAAACATGAAAGGATAATGTGAAGTTTAGTATAATAAACATGCACCATTGGTAGACAATAAATAAATCAAAAACTATAAAGACTTGTAGAATTCATAACAAATAATATGCAATGCAACTATAGTATAACAGAGTAAGTAAATAAAATCTAGGCATACCTTGTGCACGGAATGGATTGGAGTATGGACACAAAAAAGGAGGCCTACTCTCCACCCTACCATATTGGGTCATGGAGCCTCATGGGCTCTCACCAAACCCCCGAGTAGAATCATTAATTGTCCACCACTTTGATCAATGGTGAAGGAAATGCTTTGGCACCTGAGAAAATTTGTTAGAGTGGAAATCGATGCTATACATTTTTAATAAATTGACATGGAGTTGTGAAATAAGAAATGCAAAAGAAGATATATAGGCTTACGTTGTATACAGATGGAATGTAGGTGAAGGCCATACACCATGAAAATGCGCAATCATAAAGCTATTTAGCATTTTGGAGATTTGTACACCTTGTATATAAATAGAATGTAGCTGCAATCTAAAATGGTTTGA
This sequence comes from Sequoia sempervirens, assembly GCA_007258455.2. Taxonomy (NCBI): domain Eukaryota; kingdom Viridiplantae; phylum Streptophyta; class Pinopsida; order Cupressales; family Cupressaceae; genus Sequoia; species Sequoia sempervirens. The sequence continues at coordinate 111,408,110 of VDFB02049217.1, read as the reverse complement.
CTGGGATATAGCTACATAGAAGGGAAATGTGAACTTTGGTGAGGTGAACATGTTTTATTGGTAAGCAATATGTAAATTATGAAATTTAAATGTTTCTATAATTTATAAGGGAAATATATGTAATACCACAATTACATGTTACATATAAAAAATGATAAGGAAGCGAATTTAGAGATGGTGGAGATTCTTTATGCATAGAAATGAAGAGGAAAGAAGAAGCAATGCACTTACCATAAAGAATAGCAACATTTCATGATGATGGCAATGAACAGTATTGTTGGAGACGATCAACTTGTTTGATTTATAGTGCACTCTAATTGTTAGTATGTATCATGTAGTATCTAGTAAAATACAAAGATGGATCTACACGTAATCCTAAACAACCCAGTTCAAGTAAGGAATTCAGTTGTGCACATAGAAAATATAAAATGGAATAGAAAAAAATGAGGCTTGCTCTCTACCCTATCATATTGGGTGTCCACCACTCCGATGAATGGTGAAATCAATGTTCCTTATTAGACTTCATATATAGTCTATCATTCAAATAATTTATTTTTGAGGCTAAAAGGAATAATAACATAGATACATATTTGCACATAGGGAAACTAAAATAAAATGAAATGCAACAAAGGAAAGCCTCCTACCCATGCTAACAAATTCAGCCATGGACCATCAAAGGTTGTCACAGATATATACTAATAAGTAGTGTTCAAACATATGAATATTTTATGCATTTAATCTCAGAAAGACAGAGATGTGTACATAGGAAATATAAAATCAAACAAAATGTGCACATTTGGATGTATGCCACAACAGATGCAAAGAAGATTGATGCATGCTAGCACTTTTTTGGAACAGTAAACTATATTTTCATTGTTATATTGAATATTGATGCCATGATTATTCACAGTGACGGACAATGTATCTGCCCTATGTATAGGTATGTATGTATGCCATAGTAGATGCAAACACCATTGATACATACCGATCCCTATGTATACTTTATGGGACATTCTTGGAATGATAAATTGTATTTTCAAGTGTTATATACAAGATTCATGCCTGCAAGAAATGGGAAAATAATTATCACAACTAAAATTTTTATAGAGCTTTTACAACCATTGCCCCATGCAAAGAACACAAGTAACATCCAACTAGCTTCACAGAAGCTAAAATATGCTTGTTCGAAGTTATATCTTAGCATTAATTATTGTATTTTTTACATGTAGTTGTCATGGTTGTAAGTAATAACTTCTTTTAAAGCCTTGGAAAACATAGTGAATGCTTGCACAAACCCCAAATGAAACAATATTGCAAAGGTTTTTTTTCAATATACTCCCCTTGTCACTTGCTTCAAACACATATCTCCCTGCTAGCTTCTGTGCAAAATAGTTGGGGAAAAATTATCACAGGTGACACTTTTCTTTTGCTTTTGCAACAATCACCCCATGTAAAAGACACAAAAAAAACATAGGTACCCATTATTTTGTTGGATGTGGTAGCAACTCTCAACAAATAAACAAAAGGCTACATGATAGGAATTAGCAATAAATTTCTATGCAAAAGTTTAAGTATAGAGATAAAAAAAAGCAACTACCCTATGAAAAGAATGAACACAGGAAGGAGTATATATAAAATTTCTCTCCATCTGAGCTTACATACATACATATCTACACATAGCAGTGAATATTGGTTGCGAAGTGGAAAAGATGGGCGTGAAATCATCTTTGCTAGTTTTCCCATCTACGTGACTGTTGATACCAATATTGTTTTAGCTTTGCATTTCATTCTATGGTGATGATTATAATTCTTTAGCTTAAGCTATGTTGTTTCATTTATGGCCAAAACACTTTTGTAATGCTTTTGCAAACATCACCCCATGTAAAAAACACAAAATAACCTCCAACCACCTTCACAAAAATTCCACTATTGATGATCGCACTTGTACCTTCACAGAGGCTTGCTCTCCTCATTGATAACTTTCTTGGAGAACAAGGAAAACCCAGAGAATGACACTCAACAATGCACTATCAAATATTGTGTAGACATTCACTATGTTTTTAGAAGATTTTACAGGCAGGTGTTACAACCATTACCACTACTATATTGCAATCCATCGCCACAAAACCGAGGCCATAAATAAAACAAAATTGGTTGCAACAATGGCCCAGATGGAAAAACCCACAAAACAAAAAAAAAATCACACTAACATATAGCAACAGAATGAGAGCCAACAATGCCTTATCAAAAATTTCGCAGGTATTTTCTATGTTCCCCAAGGTTTTAAATGGTAGGTGTTATTACAACCAATAAACAAAGAGAGAATTATATGTTGCTTATAACTAATTTTACATACATACATATTTGCACACACAGAAAGGAAAATGATATGCAACTGAAGAAGTGCATACTTTTCTATGGCAATATATTTTGAAGCAATAGATTCCTATCTATGCATTGGACACATGAAATTGATAAAGATGCAGGTGGAAAAAAAAATGTACACCGATATATATGAATGCAGAGGTAGATACAAATATATATGCATTGTTGATTGTTGTCAAGCAGCTTTAAAACTGGTAAGGCTGACAAAAAATCCATCCAAAGTTCACACATATAGCCTACCAGGGAAAAGTTTCCATATAGAGGCAATTGTTGCAAAGCAATAAATATTATTTCATTTATCGTTTCCATATAGGGGTGATTGTTGCAAAGCAATAAAAAAAAACCAATAACAACATTGTTTCATATATCCATTCCATAGACTGGCAATGGCCACAATAATATTTAGAGTTCTAAAGTTACCAAAGCAATTGAATAGTTTATGTTACTTTCCATAGGCCATTGTTGACTATTGTTTTGTAGCTTTAGCTACTATGAAAATTGTGAGCCACCATAGTGATGATTATTTCTACAAATGACTTACATACATATGCACACCGAAAGTTGTCAATACATGTGAAAGGAATATAGATAAGTTTAAATGCACATATATGTGTATGTTGCCTACGTAAAGGAAAAAAACATCACTTGGAATAGCTTTCCATGCAAACATTGTTTCATGTATGTGCTACATATATTGGCAATGGTTGCAATAATACCATGCATTTAAAACTTACCAAAGTAATTGAGCAATTTATGGTTTTTTCAATAAGGCATTGTTCAGTGTTGGGTTGTAGATTGAGCTACACAACATACACAACAAACATTATAGCCAATAACCATATGATATCCATATCAAACATGACATTATTATTAGACATCGCAAAGTAGTAGGGAGAATATTTGAGAAGCATTAGATGCATACATAGACATACACACTCACATATACAAATACATCATAGACACGGGTATGTGCAGGATCATCATGGAAAAAATAGGCCCTTAAGTGGCAAAAAAAGCAGAAAAATCAAAATTAGGCAACTTGAAGTAAAAATTTGAATAAGTTATCTATATTATTTCAAAAATATGTAAGAATAGAATCTGTAGAAAATTGAATGTAGTTTCTAAACTAGTAGGTTTTTTTTAAAAAAAAAATCTATTTGGTGAAAATTTAAAATTTCAATGCAATAGTACTTAAATTTCAGGGAAAAAATAAGAAGAAGGTGTCTATCTGACCACCCTAACCACAATAAAATGATAATATTTTTTATAATATTTTAGATATAAGTATAGAACTCATGTCCTGATGTGATGCATATTTTTTTGTAATTTTTTCAAAGTAAATAATTAATTATGAATTTTTATTACAATATTAAAAAAAATATAAAAACCACCTATGTCGACCACCTTAACTTGGTCAAAACTTCATGAAATTCAATTTTTCTTTTTTTAATCCTATAGTATGTGAAGCATATAATGTGACACATGTTTTGGATTCAAAAAATGTGATACCATTTGAAAGGTATAGATTTTTTTCAATCAGTCTATCAATCAAGACTTTAGTCATAATTTGAATAGAAAATGAATAATAATTACTTATTAAATTGAAAATAAAACATAATTTATATTGGTGGAAAGCTAAGAATCTCCTTTAAAAACCCTTTTCATTTCATCAATTTTGAGTAAAAAAAAGTCGTCAGCCACATACCCATGATATTGCCACTTTTTGGCCCATGATGATCCTGCACATACCCACACATATATGTACACAAAACTCTGTCAAGATATTGCATGCACTGCCAAAATTGAAAATAAGATCAGAATAACATTCTATTTAAAACAATTCATAGATACCTCTAAATATTTAATTTTTCATGCATATACACATACATATCCATTACAAACACATATATCTACACACATTTGTATCAAAAAGTTGTATGCACTGAGAAATTTGAATTACATGCATGTATATTTATGTATATGCATACATAAATACATTATACATGCATACAACCATGTCCACAAGTATATATATGAATAACTATAAATACTAATACATCTCTTAAATATGACAACATAACTATATAAACAAACAACATAAAATAAAATCAGAAATATAAACTTAAAATGGAACAAAATTATAAGAAACATAAAGAATAGAAAAGAAAACAAGTGTATCTTTTTTTCTTAAACATTATAAGTTATACTGCATTGTCTTAATATATAACCAGTTAAATGAACAACAAAGCAATAGCTATAGAAAGGAAAGGTCTTCTAATGTGACAAACACTGCAAAGGAAGAAAAAAAAAAATAAATGTCCAGTCAATAAGAACTATCAAAAATATATCCAAAGTCACAATTAGGCATGGTTTTTTTGGAATTCAAGGAAGTATGAAAACTATCTCTGGAGACTCTTGCACAATAGGGGAAATAGTAGAAAAATCTGACAGTAACAACTTGCACTCAACTTCAAAGTTAATCCTTGCAACTTTCACTATTATTGTTTTAAGCCTTTTTTTTGAATTATAGGTCTGATTTTTAATAAGAAAAGTGAAAACAAATGAGGTGTAGGTGATAGTATTGATAATAGACTCAACAATCATTGCAGTGGAAGATTCATATATGCAACATGTAAAGTTGTTTTGCTAACATCTGCAATAAGCTTGTTGCAGCCTAATCAAAAGTAGTAGCCCAAATCTTACCTGTGTGGTCTTGCATCTTTAGCTGCAATAAATATCGAAAGTCATAGTCAGCTATTGTTGTTTGGCATTTAGGGAAAAACCATGCATTTTGCTCGGATTGTTCACACTTTTTCTTGCATTGTCTACCATTGGCCTACAACTGACATGCAGTGTAACATAATGCATCCATTTTTATATATTTTACTATTGCCTTGACAGTAGCTTGCAAAGTTTCTGGCAAGCTAAGGCAGTGATCCAAGATATATGCAATAGTGACTCTCCCATTTTCCAAAGAAACTTTTTGAGGAACTGTCTGGGGTGGCTCAACAATAGGTGGATCAATATGTCCTCGTTGGATCAAGAGTTGTGCTTCTGGTATGTCAGTATTTATATATAGAAGAGTCCATGTGGCTGTGTTCAGAACTGGTCCATTGAAGTACCCAACACACACATTTTTAACAACAAGGATGAGAGCCAAACTAGGGGTGTACAACCTTTCCAGCTCATCACCCTTTGCTTCCCAATTTGAGCCCCACAAATTAACATCAATTAAAAAGGATGAAAAATCATTAAGTTGAAAAGTCCTCCAAATTGTTTGGGACTGATCCTTTCTTTGTATAGTCAATACCATTCCTACATGCACCACAATTCCAATAATATCAATCAAACTATTATTGGTGCAATTTGCAATTTCATTTATTGGGATGAATTTAAATACTTTCTCCAGCACAAAAGCCTCATCATCATATCATTTTAAAATTGAGTTTTGATCCAAAATTATTCCATCTGGTTGTTTAACTTATTAAATTTCATTTCTATTTGTCTCACCAAGCCCTTTGACACATAACAAGTATGACCCACCTCAACCCTATCATAATGCAATTCTGCTATTTCATTAAAGCAAGTAATTCATATTTTTGTTTCCTCATTGTCAATAATGTCAAAGCTAAATACTTGGCCCTCACACCCTTGTCTTCCGTAATGGTGCATATCCCTTTTTGTTGTTACCCGACCTTTTATTATCCATTTGGTTTGGTAAACATTCGGCCCTATAATAGGGCTGATATTCACAAGAGCATCATGCTATCTTGGGGATGTATTAATCCCAAATGTTGAGGCTCGTTTGGATGGGGACGGTGAGTTGCTACCAACTATTTTTTCTTCTTGATCTCTAAACAAATATCTAGGTTTTCCAATTAGCTGGAAATATGACATTTTGACATCTAAGGAGAGTATGACAATCGACCTAGAATGAAATGAACATCAAATACTTTAAAAGGTAGTCCCCATAAACAAGAAAGAGGAAAACTATAAGTACAAGTAGGGCATAACTATATCTAACCTTGATTCCTATAGCTTTCTACATAGATAGTTTGTCAAGCACAAGATGGAACCTATTTTCAATGCCCCTGTAAAGAAAAGGTCATTGTATTTTGCAAGAAAAGTTCCTATTTGCATGTGGGTTCCATCAGAGAGGATGAATTTGTATGGGTCAATCGGGCTTTGATCAACTCATATTTTTTGGAAAGAAATTAGTTGGAGAACTGGAGATGGGACAACATCTCCAGCATCAATAGATTGTATCGCATGTGTTGTTATGGTTGGACTCACATTTGTATCCTACAATGTAGTTAAACTCAGCATAGCAGCAACAATGATATATTTATGATAGTGACTCAACTCTAGAAGCAAACAACAATATTGACACATTTCAAAACTGTAATGTTTTCCCCTCTAAGACGTAGTTCACTCCTAAATAGCCAAAAAATTGAAAGGAAAAGCAAAGAAAAAGAGTTCAAATATAAATTAGTTAGAACATGTATCATAACAACTGTTAATTCAAATGAAGCATATTCTCGGTTTGTTTGGTGCACTTGAAAAAGTTTCAATTTAATTGGCAGTAGCAAAAAAAAACAAGAAATAGACTTACAGGACTAGTGCTCGAGGATTGTTTGCTAGCCTGGGTAGAGCTAGAGGTCACCGACATTGCTGGGGCTACTCTTTTAAAAGCTGAGAGCTGCAATGTCAGCGGCTGACTACAAGGTCTATGACTTCAAAACACAACATGGGTTCTCAATTTTTTTTTCACAGGGATTAAGAATATGACAGCAAAGGATTAATAAAAATAAAGGCTTCAATGATTCATATAATACTTAACATACAATTTGTTATTCCAATTTTATTGTTTCATTTTTTTAATCTCTCATTTTTTTCCTAGAGACATCAAGAATACGAAGGAAAATAAATAATTAGGAAAAAGGCTTCAATGTTCTATATAACAATTAATATAAAGTATATCATTTGAAGTATGCCCTATCAAGGTTCAAACAAAAAAATATTTTCAGAAAATAATAAACATTGGGAAGAGTACATATGTACATTTTTCACATCTACTTTGACATACAGAAAAATGTACACACAGGAAGATTTAATATTGTCTCATTTATGGCTTCCATTATGTGCAAATGGTTGCAATATATTAAAATAGTCTATGTTGTTTTCTATAACGCAATGCTAATTGTTGTTCTCTAGCTTTGGCTATATTGTTTCATTTGCAATGCATAATAAAATAGTTAATGTTATAGTTTATGTTGTTATCCAAAAGGCATTCTTGACTATCATAGCGACTGATTTTATTTTGACTATCCACAAAAATCTACATATATGCGATATTAGATACAAAAAACATTATTATAAAATAGTGAAAATAGATCTTATGATTCAAAAGATGTGCCAACAAAATAAAGTTAGTGATCACTATAGATCAATGTTCTTTGCATCCACTATGAGATACATACATTCCCGCATATAGGTGAAATACATTGTCCATCAGTGCGATCAAATGTCTGTACAATTTTCAACCAGGCATTGTTGACTGTCATACTATGGCTTTACCATCTATCACAAGTGCAAGCAAGGGGAGCAAGCTTATGTAAATATGCAACTTCGATCATGTGATGCAAAGCTGTTATGAAGGTAGCAGTAGGTTTTTTTTTGCATTTTGCTACATGGGGCGATAGTTTGAAAAGCATTACAAAAGTGTTGGCTGTGATAATTTATTGTGCATTTGTTGCATACACTAAAGAAATCAAGGAGAAAAGAGAAAGCAAGTGGGAAGAGGTACACTTGAACCAAGGAGGAAGAGGAGGAATTTGAAAAAACCATTTATATTCTAGTTGTTCTTATATATACTTGTGGACATGGTTCTATGCATGTATATATCTACATATACATATACAGAAACATCTATGCATGTAATTCAATGTTCCTAGTGCATACAACATCTTCATATAATTTTGTGTAGGAAAATGTGTTTGTATGCATTTGTACATGTCTAGAAAAACACTAAAGTATGTGTTTCTTTTCTTGGATTTGATTGTTCTTTTCCTCTGCGCACATATGCATGTGTGCAAAATAAGATGTAGACAAAATTCATATAAAATCATCCCCTTGTTTATTGCTTTGCTAGGATAGTTCTTATTTGTTTTGTCCTCAAGGGGAATTTTTGCAATAATAGGCTTCATATTAAGAATAATAAGAAAGATTGCTTCCCACATTCAATGTGTTGAAAAGCTCTTGGAAGTTAGGAGAATAGAATAAACTATTTTATGACTTCATCTCTCGCAATATCCTTTCATATTTGATTCGCAATCCCATGGTAAATGGTATAGAATTTATGATGTTGTCCATAAGGCATTTTTGGTTGTTGGTCTATAGATGTGGCTATATTGTTTCATTTCCGATAAGATGCTATTGAGAAATAGAATTTACTAGGTTGCTATTGAAACTAATATTGTTTTATTTAAGGAGTGAGTCTTTATGTTTGTATATGCAGTTTCTACATTTATCGTTGAGGTTATGCGTATAACTTATGAATATTTGAGCTATTTATCTTCCCTTCACCCTTTTTTGTTTGGTAGCCAAATCTTTTTTTTTTTTGCTTCTTGCTAGAGTACCTTTTCGAAAATCAAATAGTATCTAGCATATTCAACATCATCTTATAAAAAGGAAACAATAGAGCCTAACCTAGATGACAACAATCACCAATGTCATATGGAATCAATGTTCTTTGCATCTACTATGGCATACCTAAATATCTCTCCATAGGGATTAAACATTGTCCATCACTCATATTTATAGTACCATTACCTAGGATGTTGTATTGGTTCTAGAAAGCAAGGACAACTACATTTGAAGCAAGTGGGTAGAGGTGTGGGTGGAGGTGCATATTGGGAAAACTGTTTCTAGAGTATTCTAAAAATAGTTCATGTTATTTTCCATCTAGGCCTTTGTTCATTGTTGTTGTCTAGTCGACAACATATTGTTTCATTTGTGTTCACCATGCAGCCATGATGGTTGGAAGGCAACATTGTTTGTTTTTTGTGTTGGATTGCTATTGTGAATTCTTGTCTTTTGCGGGTTTTTCCATCCTGGCCATTGTTTAAAGAATCATAGTTTCAGGAGTAGTTGATGTTATTTTCCCTAGGCCATTTTTAATTATAGCTCTCTAGATTAGGGTATATTGTTCCATTTATCAACTCGGTATAACCGTGATGGTTGCAAGGCAATATTGTTTTCTTTTTTGCATTGAATTGTTAGTGTGAATTGTTGTGTTTTGTGGGTTTTCTCATATGGGAAACTGTTGAAATCAATATAGTTTGGAAAATAGTCTATGTTATCTCCCATAGGCCATTGTTGATTCTTGTTTTCTAGCTTAGGGTATATTGTTTCATTTATGGTCTCCATGTAGCCGAGGTGGATGGGAGACAATATTGTTTGTTTCTGCGTTGCATTGTTACTATGAACTGTTGTGTTTTTTTTTTGATTTTTCATCTAGGCCGCTATTGAAACCAATACAGTTTCATTTATTTTTTGCATTTTGTGGCGAAGGTTTTGAATGGGTTTTTCACTGTCATATTTTCATTGTTGTATGGTTTCCATCTAGTGGGAATTGTTTTAAGTAACACCTACCATTAAAATCATTAGAAAACATAGCGAATGTCTGCACAATTTTCAACAAGGAATTGTTGGGTCTAGTTCTAAGGCTTTACCTTCTATCAAAGGTGTGAGTGAGGAGGAAAAGTGTCTATGAACATAGAACTCCAATTACCTATTGTAGAATTTATGTGAAGATGGTTGTAGCCTATTCTATGTTTTTTGCATCATGCAATAATTGCATTCCCTCACTACAATTGTAGCAATATATTGCACATATATGGTTGCAAGGGAAACACTGATGAACAATGGCATGTGAAAATGTGGATGTATGTCATAGTAGTTACGAACAACATTGATACTAACTGAAACATTGTTGGAACTATAAACTGTATTTTCACTACTATATCAAACATTGATGCCACCATCTCTGTAGAACTTCTTCCTTAAATAACTTTTAAAAGCTTTTCAACACATTGTACGTAGAATTTTTTTTTCTTCTTATGCTTACTATAAACCCGAGTATATATGAATGTTGTCTACATCTAATTTTACATACATACATATGTGCACAAAAGAAAAGTAAAATGAAGCACTACATCAGATGGGAACACTTGAACAACAAAAAATTCACAGTAACAAACCCATCCAAAACTAGTGGTGTATTGTTCTTTGATTTTTAAATAAAAAATGTTTAGCACGCCGATAGAGAAGGCCAGGAAAATGGCATGATCATTAATTGTTGTATGGTTTGCATGTAGCAGTGATGGTTGTAAGAAACACTTGCCCTTAAAACCCTCAGAAAACACAACGAATGCCTACACAATTTTCGATAAGGAATTGTTGGGAAATCAAACAATATAGCCTGCCACAAACATATAAATATATATATATTTACAAACTACATAGTTTCATTTATGCCTTCCATTTTGTGCCAATGGTTGAAAAATAGTTAATCTCATGTTTTTCATCAGTTTTTGTATCTGGATTGCTGTTGAAACCATATTGATTCATTTATGGTTTGCATTTTGTGGTGAAGGCTTTGAATCAGTCTGTTATTGCAAGTTGTTGGGGTTTTGTGGGTATTCCATTTGGGTCACTATTGGAAGCAATATTTTTGTGGCGATGGTTGCAACTCAATGAAATAGTTAATGTTATATAGGTTGCATTTTTTTCTGTAAGGCAGTGTCGATTGTCATTCTCTGGCTTAGGGTATATTGTTTCCTTTTTGGTAAGGTTCTATTGGAAAAAGACTATATAGTTTATTCAAACCAATATTGTTTGATTTATGGTTCGAATTTTGTAGCGTTGGTTTTGCATGGGTTTGTTATTGTGATTTTCAGTGTTTTGTGGGTTTCCCCATCTGGCTGACTGCTGATACCAATATTGTTTCATTTATGGCTTTCATTTTGTGGAAATGGTTGCAATGCAATAAAATAGTCAATGTTATGCAGTTCATGTTGTTTTACATAATGCATTGTTGACTGTTGTTATCTACCTTAGGCTATATTGTTTCATTTCTAGCCTCTATTTAGCATGGCCAGGAAAAAGGTGATAGATTGTTTTATTTTTATTTTTAAATTAAAAGCATTTTCCGCACCGATAGAGAAGGCTAGTGAAATGGCATCAACATTAATTGTTGTATGGTTTCCATGTGGTGGAAATGGCTATAAGAAATAGCTACCTTTTGAAGCATTGGAGAGCATAGCAAATGCTTGCGCAATTTTTGATAGGACATTTCCCTATGACTATATTGTTTTGTTTCTGATAAGGTCCTATTGGAAAAATGGCTATAATGTTTCAATTTTTGATAAGTAATTGTTGGGTGTCATTCTCTGGGTTTAGCTTGTAGTTCAAGATATCTTTGAGTGAGGAGGGAAAGCTTCTTTGAAGGTGCAAGTACAATCATCAGCTCTGGAATTTCTGCCAAGGTGGTTGGAGGTTATTTTGTGTTTTGTTGGATGGGGCAACACTTTATGTTATTTTCCAAAGGGAACTGTTGACTCTTCTTCTGTAGCTTAGTCTATATTGATTGGTCTATGGTTTTCATGTAGTTGTGATGGGTGGAAGGAAATATTGTTTGTTTTTGCGTTGGTTTGTTATTGTGAATTTGTGTATTTTTTGTGGGTTTAACTATGTGTCTCTCATCCATCTTTTGTACCATATAATCAACAATGCATATATATGTATTGCATGCATGAAATACACTTTCTTAGTTACTATTTCTTTCAGCGTCAAAAAGGAGTTGTTAGAATGATAGACTATATAGTAAGTGTCAAGGAAGATTGATTTGACCATTGATCAAAGTGGTAAACAATGTACATTCTTGCTCAGGGGTTTAGTGAGATCCCATAATTCTCAATGACCCAATATGATAGGGCCGAGAGTAGGACCCATTTTTTTCTACTTGATTTTATATTTCCTACTTGTAGATCTGTGTGTTGTTGACATTAGACGCAGACCATATTCTATTGTTTGAAGACCACCTATGGATATATCTGTATAACAGACACTTTTGTGTAGGTAGTTAGAGGTTATTTTGTGTTTTTCGCATGGGACGATGGTTGCAAAAGTAAAAGAAAAGTGTCACCTGTGATAATTTTTTGCCAATTTTTTTCTAGAAAAGCTAGCAGTTTGCATGGGTTTGTTACTGTGACTTTTTTATGGGCTTCTTTTTATGGCTTCCATTTTCTAGCTATGTTTGCAATGAAATAAAATTGTTAACATAATGCAGTTTTTGTTGCTTGTTGTTGGCTAGCTTGGGTTAGTTTTTTCCATTGGTTTGTCACTCACAATTTTTTTGTGCTTTGTGCAATCAAAAATGTGTATATATGTTCACCTAACTTTAGATATATATGTATATATATATACATATATATATACATATATATACATATATATGTATATATATGTATATATATACATATGTATATATATATACATATATATATATATATATATATATATATATATATATGTATATATATATGATATATATATATATGTACATTCAACGACACCGTATCAAAAATTGAAACAATATAGCCTCTTCAGTAGCACCTTATCAAAAATAAAACAATATAGCCTAACCTAGAGATCAATAATCAACAATGCATAATGGAATCAAACATCAACAGTATAACATCAACTATTTTATTCCAATGCAACCATAACCACCAAACAGATGCCATAAATCAAACAATACTGGTTTAAACAACGACTGATATACACACACACACACACACATATATATATATACATGTATACATATATACATATACATATACATGTATATAAATATATGTATATATATACATACATATATATATATATATATGATTGTATATTTCCAAACAAAAAATTCTTAGATATGCATCCAATGCATGATGTTGGATTGTATATTTATGTGTCTCTGAGAAATTAGATGCAAACAACATTTATACGCACATCAATGTGTACATCAAGTATAATAAAAAGAAAGACCCATGTTTTATCTCACACTTAATATATAGATTGCCAATCTATCAAATCCTTATTAAGGCCTAAACAAATAAGAACCATCCCTAAACACATAGGAAAACAACAAAGAATTCCTTATCAAGAAGAACATGAACTGATTTATTACTTTGCAACCATTGGCACCACATAGAAACCAAAAATCAAATAATTTATTCAAGGCCATAGAAGAACAATCAACAATGCCCTATGTAAAATAGCATAAAGTGTTTTATTACTTCAACAAGTATTAAATGTTGCACCTTTGAGCCATTCTATTTTCAGATAATTAAATTCTAAACATATTATTATAAGCAAGATTTCCAAGATCATTTTCATTGAACCTTGATGTCTTTATTATGAGATTCCACAACTAAATCTTTGACTCTGAGCACCTTGTTATGCTAATTAAGAATCATATGAACCATGAATGGAATTCATTTCAATAAGAATTATTGAAATGATAAATGAAATAATTTATTCAAGGCAACAAAAGAACAATCAACAATGCCCTATGGAAAATAGCACAAAGTGTTTTACTGCTTCAACAAGTATTAAATGCAAGGTCAACAAAAGCAGAATGTAACATATCAACCAACAAGAGAAACACATATGCACCTTCGAGTCATTCTATTTTCCAATAATTGAATTCTGAACATATTATTATAAGCAAAACTACCAAGATCAGATCTTCATTGAACCTTAAGGTCTTTATTGTGAAATTACATGACTAAATCTTTGACTCTCAATAGCTTGCTATGCCAATTAATGATCATATGAACCATGGATTGAATTCATTTCAATAAGAATTATATATTAAACAAAACATTATCTAAAAAGGAAAAAAAACATTCATATGGTTAGGTTGCAAGCATAACCACAAAACAAAAGGTACAAATGAATAAACCGAAACTGTTATTACAACCATCGCCAATAGATGCAAACCATACAACAATTAATGTTGATACCATCCAGCGTTCAAGAGAGAAAATATCCACAGAGCATTTTCCCTCAATTGACTAGATGAGAAAGTTACAAATTCAAACCTTTTGTTGGCTATAACAATGCCTTGCTTCGGACTAGGCAATATATTATAGGCAACAAAATATTTGAATTCATAGCCTTCTCATTTAGGTAAATGAGGGAAAATTCAGTCTAGATGTTTTCTCTCTTCATATTTTTGAAGGAGGCAGTTGCATAGTGAGGAAAAAATATGGTATACACATCTATTTAAATATAGTAGTTTGTATATAAATAGATATTTACATGTGTACATATAGATATATATATATATATATATATACATATATATATATATCTGGCTATATGTGTGTGCTCTTGATTGACCCTTAAGGTGTTTATTATGAGATTCGATGGGAAAATATTTGACTCTCAACACCTTGTTATGCTAATTAAGTACCATATGAACCATGATTGCAACTCATTTTAATTAGAATTATATATTAAACAAAACATTCAAATTTATTATTTTGAGAAGATAGTTATTTATTTTGAAACAAAGTTGCTATTTCTTTCATTCTCAAAAAGAAATTCTTACAACAATAGGCTTTATATTAAACATAGTAAAGAAAACTGGTTGCCACATACATGTGCTCAAAACCTTTTTGAAGCTATTATTAAAGGGAGAATTTAAATACTTTTCTTAGGACTGCGCAATAAAAAATGAAACAATCTAGCCAACACTAAACAAGAAACCTTGACAATGCCTTCCGGAAAACAACATAAACTGCACAGGATTAACTATTTTTCCACGTTGCAACCATCACCACAAAATAGAATCCACAAATGAATAAACGATAGGTTCTATTACAACCATTTCCAGTACATGGAAAGCATACAACAATTAATGTTGGTGTAGGCCAACATTTAATTTTGGTGGCCTTCTTTATCCACGCAGCGGGAAATACACTGCCCTATTCCCAAGGCAGCCAACAACCACCTCCGCCACATTTTTCATAGCCATTAGAAGGCTAAAAAACTTAGACTGACGAAAATTATGACCAAAGTTTTTTAAAACAAAAAATCATCTACCACCTTTCACACGATCGTTGAAAAGCTCAAAAATAGGGAAGGTTCGCGGGAATTCGGACCAAAGTACACACAAACAACCTATCGGGTAATAATCTACGGAACAATATTCAACATAAACTGTATAACAGTGACTATTTCATTGAATTCCAACCATAACAACTAAATGGAAACCATAAATCATACAATGTTGGTTTCAAAGTTAAAAATCCATGCAAAAATATAGTCTTTTCTCAACACCACCTTATTGCAACTTGAAGCAATATAGCCTTTTCAACAACACCTTATCGAAAATGAAACAATGTAGGTCAAGGCAGACAACAATAATCGGTAATCACTATCGAAATTAAAATAAGTTGTATAACATTAACTATATTAAAGCTAGACAACAACAATCAACAAGGCCTTATGGAAATTAATATAAACTATATAAGGTTAATAATTTTATTGCATTACAACCACGCACACACACACACACACGCACACACACACACACACACATATATATACATATATATGTATATACATATATACATATATACATATATATGTATATACATATATATATATGTATATATATATATATATATATATACATATATACATACATATATATACATATATACAAATATATATATAAGCTATATATGGTTCAGCTTTCATGCGGATAGTTTTACATGGGACTGTAACTGTGATTTTTAGCATTTTGTGGTGATGGTAGCGATGTATATACACTTATACATATATATATATACCCATATCTACATATATAGATAGATAGATAGATACATACATATATATACATATATACATACACACACACACACACACACACACACACACACATATATATATATATATAAATACATATATATCTATACACATAAGCTATATATGGTCTGGATTTTGCGGCGATGGCTACAATGGAATAAAATAGTTAATCTTATGCAGTTCATGTTGTTTTGCACAAGGAATTGTTGCTTGTTGATGTCCATCTTACACTGTATTGTTTCATTTGTGGCTTTTGTTTACTGTAAATGGTTGCAATGCAACAAAATAGTCAATGTTATGGACTTTATATATACACGAGGATGTGAAAATCTACAAATTGATAAAAACTATAACACACACACATTAAAGCATGGTTAGTATTTTAAAACCAAAAAAACATCCAACATCCCTATGAAATAATGCATCATGCCTCACAAACAAAATAACTAAACCAACTAATTGAAAGCATAAAAGAAGCACAATGTATACCTATTCCATAGTGGATTGGTGTCACTTTGATGTGAAAAGTGACCCTTTCCCAATCCTTTGACAAGACAAATGATGAAGATTGTTGTTCTATGAAGTGGACAAAATTAGCTCTCAATGTGAAGAGAGTAACTTTGCATGAAGTTGTGGATGATAAGAACGAAAGATAACCTCTCTATTTATAGAAGAGTTTGATGAGAGAAGAGGAAAAATGGATGATTGTGAGATAAAAACCCAACCAATAGAAAGAAGCCACTTGTCACCATGTGAATGGGCCAAGGATATTCACATTTTGATGAATGTGCCCATAAATGCATAAATTTGAAATTTGAAAATGGTGAAATGACAAGGTGGATGAAGAGTCAAATGGAGTAATGGCCACTTGGCTCAATGCAAAAGGACTTGTAAGATGAAATAAATGCCTTGTTGGAAGGACTCATCCCATTTGGAGGGAGATTTGAAATGGAGGAATATTCCACTTTTATGCCTTGTTGAGAGAAAATGAAGATTTAATAAATGAATTAAATTGATTTATTTGTGCAAGTGGGAAAAGCTAGAGGATGTGACATGGATTAAGATTATATTTAATCATGATTTGATTAAATAAGAGGAGCTTAGGTTATTTGACCCATTTGATTTAGATTTATGGATTAAAATAAATCAAAAGGAGATGGAAAATGATAAAGATTGGATTAAACAAAGATTTGATTTATTTAATCAAAGAGGATGATGTTAGTGATTTAATTAAATAAGTTTGATTTATTTAATTAAATGAAGAACTTTAGAAGTTAATTAAATAAGATTGATTTATTTAATTAAAGGGAGACTTTAGGATTGATTTATGATTTAATTAAGTAAATTTGATTGATTTGATTAAGTAAATTTGATTGATTTGATTAACAGATGAATTAAGATGAATTAATTAAATGGTTAATAGAGGGGTGATTAAAGAAGAATCAAAGTTAGTTGATCAGGATATTTTTCATTTCTACTTTTGCCCCTCTTTGAAGCAATGCATTTGCTGCGTTGGTTAAAAGAATAAACTTGTAACTATGATCCAAATTAAAAAAAATCTGATTTTTCCCGGATGCCCCAACAAAAAGAAGTATATTGGTACATTGCCAACTCGAGAGATCGAGCGAAAAGATTCGATTTGAGGGTCGATCTCATGACAAAGAGGTTCAAGATGGATGTATGGATGGTTATGATGATGATGCAAATGAAATGGTTTTAAGATGCTTAGAATAGCCAATCTATATTATCCTAAACAACTTAAAACAATGATGTACTTCATTTGTAATGAATGATGTGATGATGCCTATATGATTATGCAATGGATGTTTTATGCAAATGCATGGTTTTATGAGATGCTTAGACTAACAAAACTATATTATGATGATGAACATGCATGTGAGATGATTAGTGTTTCTTGTATGATATGATATGAGATGCAGTATGTTGATGGTTTGTGGATGCAAGATGGATGCATTGGAAACGATGATTACCTGATTGGTACCATGTTAGCACGGAAAAGGAGATAGAAGAAAGTAAGAGATTCCAAAAGGACATAAGACGATGATGATGAGAGATGGATGATTTTCTTATCAGGAATTGGGACTTTAAAAGGGCCACTTACCTTATGTTTGATAACACAAATAAGCATGATGCATCAAGGTATAAAGAACCAAGATGGCGTTACACTTAGTGTGATGGAATTTGACTTGACAATCAGATAGGAGTACTCCTGTTCACAAGTCTGACATATGAAACCTCATTTAAAATGCAGTTTAGATATTTCAAACATCTCTGACCAAAACATAGAAAGGCAAGCCTTCCTATGTGGTCAACACGATACCTAAAACATCCTCCCTATGCCCAAATAAAGCACGCATGATCGAGGTTATTTTACAAGAACATCCAACAAGCACAATAGATAAAAAAGATAATGATCGTTTCCCCATTCCTATTTCAAAGATAATGATAAGGATACTTTTGATCTACTAGACTTGTTTCCAACTATTTCACCAAAGTTTGAGGGTGATGATTGATTATTATGAGTGATGTTTATTGTGGGTAATGTAGCAAGATGAGACAGATGTATTTTTTCAAATATTTGGATGTTTTTGATGTTTTTTGAAATGTTTTGAGGTTGTTTTTGGTATTTTCAAGATTTTACAAATGTTTTGATTTTCAAAATTTCCCTTGTTTTCGTATTTTATGAGATTTTGACCAAGAGACTAACCTAAAGACCTATCCTAGGGGCCTTGGGGGCTGATCAATAGATTAGCCTTGCCTATGTTATACACACAGAGACCACGTAGTTGGACTGACACAAACTCGATTATTTGATGAGATATGAACAAATGGATTGCCAGTTTATTATGATAGACTCCTAAAGGACTGACCTGAGTGTCTTGGGGGATGATCAAATATCAACCTTGCCTATGTTCAAGGCTCAAAGACCTGTAGTTTGACAAGTCGACTCTATTTTTTGACCTTTTGATTGACTTTTTGACCTGTTTTTGGATTTTGATGTGTTTCAAATGTTTTTGAATTTTCTTGGTTTTATGAATATTTTTGGATTTTCTGATTTTATGATGTTTTTTAGATTTTTTCATTTTCTGATGTTTTTGGATTTTTTGATTTTATGATGTTTTTTGATTTTTTGATTTTATGAATGTTTTTGGATTTTCTGGTTTTTAGGGACCTCAAGAATGCACACAAATTTGATTTGATGAGAACATGCGGCCAACGTGAAACAATAGACTACTCTGATAGAGGCAGGACAAACTGGCCTTGAGAATGGGCTGAGTAGTACTAGGACAGATCATGACACAAACACAGGACCAAGCTATGATGCGGATGCAGATGGATGAGTGATGGATGGGGATATGAAATGTGATGGATGATGGAAGCTTGATGGATTGATGATGTAGAACAAGTCGTGAAGATCCTGGTGGATGGAAAGTTCTTATTTACACAAGGCGCCCGTTTGCCAGGTTTTCACCAAGGTACTTGCCCAAAGCACCACCGAAGTGGTTTTCACTAGAGGACGATTTTTCTCTTTACTATTTTTTATCCTTTTTCTACTTTATTTATTTATTTATTTATTTTTTGTTGTCACCAAGATGCCTGTTTACCAGGTTTTCATTGAGGTAACCATTTTTTAGAACATTTTCTAATTTTTTTGGATTTTTTGGTTCTATACCTTGAAAGATTAGGCATAAAACTTTTTGAGATGGGAGCTATTCATGGGCTCCTGCAAAGGTTCCCCTTCAGGTATTGATAACTGATATGCCCCTAACTTGTAATTTGTTGTGATGAAAAATGGTCCCAACCAATTGGGTTCAAATTTTCCTTCACCGTCTGGGTATGGGGCGTTCTTCTGGTTCTCCTTTAGCACAAGTTCTTCGACTTGAAAGGTCCTACTCTTGATCTTCTTGTTAGAGCTCCTCTTGAGTCCTTTCTAATAGAATTGCAAATTATTTAAAGCATCTATACACTACTCATCCAATAGCTCCAGCTCATTCATTCTTGATACTTGGTATTCTTCATCCGTGATGAGGTTTTGTAGTGATATTCTCAGTGACGGTAGCTCGATGTCAATGGGCAATATTGCCTCTGATCTGTAGACCAGGGAGAAGGGAGTGACACATGTTGGTGTGCAGATGCTGGTTCGATAGGCCCAGAGGGCAGGATTTAGCTACAGATGCCAGTCACGACCTGTGTCATTCACTGTCTTTTTGAGTATTTTCAGAATGGTTTTATTGGTGGCTTCTACTTGGCCATTTCCTTGAGGATAGTATGAAGTGGAAAATTTATGTTGGATTTTGAATTTTTTACATAGGTCATGAACCTCCTGATTCTTGAAAAGTGTCCCATTATCTGAGATAATAGCTTGGGGAACACCGTATCAACATATGAGATAGTTCAAGATGAACTTTGATATCTACTTTCTAGTGATATATGTCATGGGGATGGCTTCCATCCACTTGGTAAAGTACTCAGTGGTAGTTCTAATGAACTTGTGGCCATTAGATGAGGTGGGAGTGATTTTTTTAATGAGATCGAGCCCCCACTGCAAAAAGGGCCATGGTGCGATGATGGGATGAAGTTCTTGAGCCAGAGCATGGATGAGGTTCCCATGTTGTTGACATTGTAGGCACCTTTTGATGTAGTCACATGCTTCTCTTTCCATTGTAGGCCAATAATACCCCATCCTCAGCAATTTCTTGGCCAAGGTCATTCCACTCAAGTGTGAACCACAAATACCGTTATGCACCTCAGTGTTTAAACAATGTAGTAGCGTTCCTTCTATGCTCCTACGGTAGAGGATGTTTCCTAGGATGACAAACCAGGATGCTTTCTTGACAAAGGTTCTTTTTAGGCTTCAGGATAAGTCAATAGGTCAGACCCCTATTCACAAGTAGGTATAAATGTCATGGTACCACTGATCACCTGAACCAATGATTTCTCACACATATTCTGACTCTGGTACCTCAAATGCAAGTACAAGAAGCTGATCTACCAAGAATTCATTTTTCAGGACATTGCACCGGGAGGAATGTCTAGTAGGGATCCAATTGTCACCATGGCATCTGTTTCTCTATTGTTTCCTCTAGTAGGGATCCTTTAGTTTGGTATTCACCATTCACTTGATTTATTATCATCTGGGAGTCTCCATATACTTTGAGGGCCATGATGTGCCACTGCACTTCCATTCTGAGACCTATGGTTAAAGCCTTGTATTCTGCAATATTATTAGTGCAGGGAAATGTCAATTTGTAGGATATAGGTATACAGTCCCCCTGTGGGGTGATGAAGAAGACACCAGCTCTTGATCCATGCTATGTGTAGGAACCATCAAAGTAGAGTTTCCAATGGTCGACTATGCTAAGATTGAATATGGATTCATCCAGAAACTCTTATATGAGTGGATTCTTTGAATACATGGGTACTTTTGCAAGCTGATCTATGATTACCTGACCTTTGATTGCTTTTCGTTCCACATACTCGATGTTGTATTTAGATAGAATCATGACCCACTTGGCCATCCTTCCTATGAGCATTTCCTTTGACAGTAAGTACTTGAGAGGGTTGATTTTGGCGATGAGTTTGATTTTGTGTGCCAACATGTAATGTCTGAATTTTTGTCAAGCAAACACTACTGCTAGATAGGATTTTTTGATGAATGAGTAGTTTAACTCATGCCTGACCATTGTGCAACTAATGTAATAGATGGCCCTTTTTGTTCTATTGTCATCGTGCTGAGCTAGAAGAGCATCAAGGGTTGTTGTTGCTGACACATAGAGAATTAGTGGCTTTCTTGGGATTGGTGGCATGAGGATCAGAGGTGTGAGCAGACATTCTTTGATTTTGTTGAAGGATTCATCACACTTGTCATCCCATTTGTATACTACCCCCTTGTGGAGTAGGTGAGAATATGGGTTTTGTTTATCTGCCAGTTATGCTATGAATCGGCGGATGGAATGAAGTTTCCCTTGGAGGCGTGTCAATTTTTTCAATTTTTTGGGTGCCTCCATCTCAAGGATTGCTTTTACCTTGGCAGGATCTATTTCAATACCCCTCATTGACATTGTGTATCCCAATAGCTTTCCTAATTGTACGCTGAAGATGCACTTCTTTGGATCTCTCCTCTTTCTGGATTTTCCTAGTATGTCATCAACATAATCTTTGATAGTTTTATGGATCATGTCATAGAAGATTAGTGTCATGGCTCTTTAATAGGTGGCGCTAGCATTCTTTTGGCCGAATGGTATCGTGTTCTAGCAGTAGGTCCCCCATGGACAAGTGAAGGCCATTTTGTGTTGGTCTTCTTTGGAAATCATTATTTGGTTGTACCCAGAGAAACCGTCCATTAGAGAAATCATTTTGTGTCCCGTTGTCATGTCCACTATCATGTCAATGTTAGGCAATAGGAAATCATCTTTCGGACATGCTTTGTTTATGTCTCTGAAATCCATGTAGATTCAGATGCCCCCATCAGGTTTTGAAACATGAACTAGATTTGACACCCATTTTGGATAGTCTATTGGCCATATGAATCCTATGTCAAGTAGTTTCTTGAATTCCATCTTGACCAATAAAGTAATTTGAGGATTTTTTTTCCTATTTTTTTGTCTAACAGGCTTTGCTTCAAAGTAGACTGCTAGGTGATGGACTACAATCTCTGGATTGAGCCCAGGCATGTACGCATAGATCCATGCAAAATTAACTTGTCTCTCTCTCAAGAAGGCTGCTAGGAGCTCTTGTTCTTCTGATAGTAATGATTCTACATAGAATTTCATGTGCGGGGTCTCCTCTATTCCCAAGTTGACTGGGTTGCATTTTTCGGCTAGGACCACTGATTTTTCCCAATGGAGAGCTCTGAGAGGAAGATTGAATCCCCCATCCTTGGGAACCTCATAGAGGTTTTTACCGTTGGATGCGTCCTTTCTTTTACTATTTTTGGGTGAGAGAGTGCCATAGTGTGGTTTTCACTCAAAGACCTAGAGATTATTCTTAGTTTTTCACTTTTGCAATACAGGGATTCAATTGTTTCCCCGTAGTATGCATGTGTGTCCAGCTCGATGATGAATCCTGCTTTATGATCCCCACATGGAATATTATCTCTCAATCCCATGAATTCTGAGAGTGCCTCATCATTTTTTAATGTGTCAAGAATTGGCGGTCCTCATTGGTCGTAATCGATGAGCTGGGGGTAAACTAGGCATATTTCATGGTTTTGATGGTTAGTGGACTCAAATGACATAGTGTTAATCATGAGAAGGGTGGTTTCCTTGAAGAGCATGGGTAGGTTGGCTATGGGATCCTCATCATCACTACTACTACAGATGTCAATTATGTCAAATGTGAAGTTGTCTATGACTCGACTTGTAGATATGGGTAAGCAAAGTTCAGTTGTTATTGCTAAGGAGATTTTACCTTCCTAACTGGTGGATTTCAGCCACATATGGTTATACTCAGAGGGGTACATCCAAGGCCAATATTTCTCATTTGTGTCTTCAGAATGATGGGCATTAGAAGCCCATTGTCATTTTTCCCCAATTTCTTGCCCCATCAAAGTACAACGTCCATAGCTCAGGTGTTTGGCCAACTTCAAACTCTTTGGCCACCTTTGGAAGCACTTGGTCTTCATCATAGATTACATAGGTGCCCAATCCTGTAGCATGGTAATTGCCAAAAGGGTTGATGTCCATGTGTTCACTTAATAGAGCATCCTCTTGGTCATTCCAGTCTCCGGTCACCTTTTCTTCCTCTAGTAATTTGACGCAATACATTTCTTGCTTGGTGATAGAGGTGTGCACGGCTTCAAAATTGACCATGGCTTCATCTGCTACATGTTTAGAATGTAACACTTCTAATTCTATCTTCATTTTTGCATCGTGTTTGGTTTTGAGAATTAGATGTGACCAATCCAGGGACAGGTATCCGACCACCCTTAAAGCAAATTCTCAGGATAGACAGAGGCCAAACATGGGAGGAACATCTATGATCATAGTGTCTTGCGGCATAGTGATACTAGGGCAAGCAAATAGAGTTAAAGGAAGTGCCTTGATCACACCTACGGTTTCAAGTCTATTTCCATCAAGGTGCATTACTCCCCTTTTCATAAGTTCATAGCTAAGTCCTAAAGCTTCAGCTATTTTCTTAGGCATAACCATGGTGCTAGAACCATACTCAATCATAGCATTATGCAATAAATTCTTCCCCTATAATGAGAGTTACTAGTGATCCCACAATACTGGTTTACAATTTTTGGCCAAACTGGACACTGAAATAATTTTTTTTAACTAAATCTTCACTTTTAGGCACCTATAGCTGCTAAACTATAAGGAATTTGAAGATGATGCAGACTAGAGTTTCATGAAATTTTTTCTATAGATTCTAAATATATTCTTTTCAAAATTTTTGGAATTGGATTGCACTTATTTTTCCATCTCCCTCGAAAACTAGTTTTTTTAGAAAACAACATTTTTAAAAAGTGACGCTCACCGTATAATGCATAACTTTTTTTCCATGAAGAATAAAATTCTAATTCTTTGGAATTTAGATTTGTAACTCTGATATATAGTGCATCCACTTTGTTAGATATATTTTTATTGAATATTTTTTCTTTAATCAAGTTTTGAAGTCAAACCAATTGTAATTCAGACCTAGCCCGACCGTATAATGCGTAACTTTTTTTGTATGTATCAAAATTTAATTTTTAATTTTTTGTTGGATCAAGGACTTCAATATCTGGTGCACTCAGATTTTTCAAATTTTTTTTTTGATAATCTACTATTTTTCCACTTGTGAAGAATAGAGAGCTTGATTTTTAGTGAAAAACCTACATTCACAAGAAATAAAAAATAAATATAATAATCAAATTTAATTTAATTAAAATTATACTTTTTTGGAATCTTATAATAAGGACTACATACTTACAAAAAAATAAATTTTAAATGAATTCTTTTGATCCCCCAAAAGGTAAATTAAAATTAGTTTTTTATCAGCATTTTGGTAGGTGTAAAGGAGACTTTGTTATAGGTATGGTTTAAAACTAGCGGGGTTCTATCCAAGGGGTCTTGGTCTAAGGTGGTTTGATCAAACCCTCTTCAATTGGAATCCTTTAAATGGAACTTTCCAAGGCTTAAATCATTATATTTTCTAAAAATATGTGATTTTAGCAAAAATCAGGATCTCCCAGAAAGTGTAAACCACTATTGTGGCAGCACGCTCATTGAAGAAGGGTTGGGGCTTCAACTTACCTCTGGCTTCAGTAGGGGATTTTATTGTGTTATTCGTAAGGACTTTAGTAGGAGATAGTTGATTAACAACCTTTGCATTAGCTAACTACTTCATTGGCATTGCACTGACCTCTTGTTGAAGAGCATTTTGTAATAGCATCTTTTGCTCCGGGATAGCTAGAGTGTTCCTTAGAGACACATTAGCGGATGATTTATTCAATGGTTCCACCATGTTAAAAGGTGGAAAACTTGGAGGTCTTTGCTCTTTTTCTCTCATTATGATAATTTCATTTTGTGGCTAATATTGTGGTAGTGTAGTGGAAGTGTCAGTTATCTGATTAGAAGCACTTTTAGGTTGCAGACTAGATAGTTGTGGGGCAACTGATTCACTATTAAATCTCCTCTTTGAGTGATTGTTATAGTTAGATTGCACTTGTGGCATTTTGGATACGAATGTATCATTAGCAAACACTATTTTTTCTTCTACCATCCAAGAGAAGAGCATGTGATTAGGAGCGATGTTAGATTCTTGTTATAGGGACATTCCTTGCATTTTCATGGTAAGAACCACACTCTCCATTTGTCATGAGGCATATACATATGATCTGTGGTATGATGTTACACCTTGGTTGTGCTACTTCGCCACCTTTTGTTGTAAGTTTCCACGCAGATAGTTTTGGGGCATGTGCGCATCACTGCAAGGGAAGCACCATAGATTGATATCATCGATGAGATTATTTTGTCCCACAGTCAATTCCCTACTCGAGCTTGGTGAAGCACTCGTCAGCAGAGTAGGTACCGACAATATTTGGTTGGTTGTCAGAGCTGGTGGATTAGTGCGAGAACTGCCTTGGTATTGATTCTACTAATATGAAGACCGTCTACCTTGGTACTAATTCGAATAGGCAAGCTTCATAGGCGTTGATTGGTTTCACTTCAGGGTGGTTATGTCATTTTCCATAGTCCGTAGCATTTCTTTAAGATCACTCATTTCATCCTTGGGAGAATTGGATTTGGAGGCAACATTTTGTGGCACTGTCGCATACGTGTACATTGACTAGGTAGGTGCAGGCACACTCGTCGATGTGACTTCCTGTACGAGCATCGATATTTCAAGAATTATCGGCATGATAGGCTGAGGGGGAAAATTTTCACAATCTATCAAATGATTTTTGGCTTTAACAGTGACACTGTAAGCATATGGTAGAGTAGCTCCTCCCAAAGACTTGATCATCATAGAAATATTAGGGTTGATGCCCACTTTAGATAAAATATGAATGCCAACTCAGGAGTCAGGCATATATCATCATGGATCCTCTTCCAATTCATGTGGAATCGGGCATTGAATTCCATCATAGCCTCTTGGGGAGCTCATTTTATGACAGATAGTTGATGGTACAGCAAGGAGCAATCTCCATCATTTGAAAACTTCTCATAGAATGAATCTTTGAGCTCATCCAAGGTACAAATAGTGCTAGTTGGTAATGTTTGGTACCAATCCAGTGCTTTTCCTTTGAAGGATGTGGCAAGGAGCCTCAACACTACATTTTACATGGTGATCCCATGCACCAAACACACATCTACCACATCTTGCAGATGTTCTGAGGGTGTTCTTGAGCCATCTTCGGTAAACTTGGGTACATAGCTTTCATAGTTGAGACTGGGATAGCAGCCCAGACAACGGGTGCTACTGGAGCTACTAGGGGACTTCTAGCGTCCCATGCCACGTAATTTATGTAGGCAACATGGTTAAAGGAACAGGTGGAGGGAGTGGAACGGTTACCAACTGACTTGCGACCTGGACTGTTCCTAGTGGTTGTACTAGTAAACTGGGGTCTTTTGCGGTTTGGGATCTAGTTACAAGTCGATGGCTCATATACCCTTCTAAAAAGTAAACTCATTTAAGCTCGGTCCCACTGGGCGTGCCAAAAAAAGAATAAATTGTTGATGCCAAAATTTGAGAAGGTAACAATGTCTTATGGGAAACTCAGTTTATGGGGGACCTTTTGAGCTAAATTGAGTGACCTCCAGATTTTTAAAGAAGCCAACTTCTTCTATAATGAGATTTGGAAAGGGAGAATGAAGTAGATATATAAAATAAAATCTAATCTAAGGTGATGTGCCAACACTTAGTGATATGAGTGATAAATCATAGATCTAAGGGCCTGATTGTTGTTTGTAATGTTCCAAAAAATAAAAAACTGAAGATTAAAGCATAGATAATCCATTCATTGACATAAAATAAAATTTCATACATTCCTACTGCCAAGAAGAGTCACAAGACATGATCTAGACCAGCAAACTTGCATTCAATTTATAGAAGTTCTCAAATGAAATATCAGACAATAACAACATAGTCTAAAGATAATCAAATATCATAAAAGAGCTGAAAGGACGAATAATTGGCACAGTCTGAGAGTCTTTTGCAATAATAAAAATAATAATAAAGGATTGGTGTCTTTTCTAAAATCAGTGTTCCTCTTCCAAAATCTAGACCTTTCCCTCAAAATAGAGAGAAGTATATATAGTTGAAAAAACTCTGACCGCCTGGGAGAGTAGTAACATAAAATATTGCACGTTCTCTGGCAATGATGTAGCATTGAGTATATCTCCAGGTTGTTGCAACAGAAAAAATTTGAAACCAAGCATCTGGTCATTCTAGGCTCAGGTGCATCTTCTGTAAATGATGGTGGTGGTCCCAGCAAGGTCAAGCAGGCAAGTGTCATCACCTCATAAAGTAATTAGGAGATGTGGCGGCCAGTCATAGAACTTGATTCACTTTATCCATCACCCAAAAATAAAACCCATCGAAGAGACACATGGCAGCATAGTGCAACCTGTGTGAACCTTTATCTTTCACCGTTGAAAACTTGCACCAAGGTGACATGTGGTGCGTGGGTGGATCTTTACCCAAAAGTGAAGGGAAGCAACCATTGATCATGCACATCAAAGACACGTGGAAGCATAGCGGGGGTTCCTGTAATGTGAAGGAAAGGAAACCTCTACGGAGTTTAGAGCAGACACATGGAGGGAGCAGCAAAGTTTGACAAAAAGGCCAAGTAGCTTATTTGCGATGCGTAGGCCGATACTTAGAGAAAAAATAAACCCGAAGGGAGCTTGTTGAATATTTATTCACAGGAATATCCTTCAGTGGGTGTTTGAGATGTGGAGGCTTTATTTGATTGCGGTCATCCTCATGATCTGGGAGATTGTGGTAACTCTCCTACCACAAAAGCATTTTTGGGAATTGTATAGTTTCTGCAACCATTGTCTTGGATGATGACTTTGATATCAAAGATGGTGGGGATGGTGGGTGTCTCTGTCATAGAAGTGGAAGCGAGAGCAGCTAGATTAATGTATGGTGTTGATGGGCCTTCATCATTTTTAGGCACTTGAGGAATTTTGTAGTATTTTTCCTCTAGGTTCTTGCAGTAAGAGAATGGTTCATGATCTCCATGGATGGTGACCTCTTGGCCTTCACATGTGAATTTGACACATTGATGGAAGGTTGATGCTACTACTTGCATTGCATGGATCCACGGAAATCCTAGGAGAATGTTATAAGGCAAGTCGAGGTCCAAGACCTAACAATTGGTTTCCATGATAGCTAGCCCTACTTGAATAGGGAGTTGAATTGTGCCTTGGGACACTCTTTCTTGATCATCATATGCCCTAATTGTGATGCATTTTCCTTTCTCGATGGAATCCTCTGAGATTTTAAGGTTCTTAATGAGCTTGAGGGAACAAATGTTCAAACTTGTACCTCCATCCACCAAGACTCGACTTTATTTTTATGCACTAGGACCTCTAAATGGAGTGCAGGATTGTGAGATGGTTGAGCGGGAAAATATTGATCATAGAACGTAAGGAGATTTGGAGTGATGATGTTTCTGACCATAGCTTGGAATTGTTTCACATCAAGATCCATGGGGACAGTGGATGAAGCCAATGCTTCCTCAAGGATTTTCTTGTGGGTGGATGAAATTTTTAGCAACTCCATGATGGAGATTTGTGTTGGGGTTCTTTTTAGCTGATCAAGGACATTATAGCTGCTGGGAACAAATCTTGGGTTGGGCGTGGGTGCTATTTTTGGCTGAGATGACCCTGTAATGGTGATTTTTCCACCTCTTGTGGTGACTCCACAATCAGCATGGGCTCCTTTGATGGTGATGGTAGCACAATATTCATCTAGGGATGCGACGACATGGTCATACACATGATTCATCCTCTTGAAGGTACCCTTCCCCTTATCAATGTTATTGTTCACTTTGTTGTTATGGTTAGGCATTAGATTCGTGTAGATTTTGAGGTTCTGATTTCCTGTTGGCTGCTCCACATTTATGATTTTTTGATCAATTATGTCTTGGATTAGGTTTTTCAACCTCATGCAACTGTTAGTGGTGTGCCCTTTGATTTTGTAGAAGTCATAGAGCTGATTTTCATTGTACCAGGGTGGTTTGCCATCTGGTTCTTGGTAATTCTCATAGGTAGGAGCCTTGATGAGGTTTTCATTTATTAATTTATTCATGATGACCTCGAGTGGTTCTCCAAGGGAAGTGTATTTCCACTTGGGGGAATTTTGGTTTTGTTGGGGTGGTCCCCTTTGATCATTGACATTGTTGATCACTTGATTGTTTGGTTGTTGTGTTCTATTTGCTTGATGATTGTTTTGATGGTGGTTTTGGGGTTGTTGTGGTGTAGGCATGTTTTTTTGTGGGGCGCTAATGACAACTTTGGCATCGACAACACCATCGTTGGTAATGTTTTAGTTCTTTTCCCATGTGTGAGGTTTTTCATTGTAACTAGTGGATGGGCGATTGTTTTACTATTCAAGATATGCAGGTGATCCTCCTTGTGACATAAGGGCTTGTTCAATGTTGAGCACCTTGGAGATCAATTGGTTATACATGGTGATACCTTGCAATTTGAGATGAAATGCAAAGGCTGAGATTGGATATGATAGTGTAGACTTGTTCTCCAGGCATGGCCCATTTGCTCTGATTGGCCTTGGATCACCATTGTTGTAAGAAAGAAGAAAATGATTAGTTCTTACCTTGTTTCAAAGCTGATCATAATTCTTTTAGACTGACGTCGATACCAATATTGAATGCATAGTTTTTGTTGAATGTGTCTACTATCTCTTGGAATTTTTTGATGCCTGGAGGAAGACGAGAGAACCATTACATGGCTTGGCTAGCTAAACTTCTAGGAAACAACTACATAAGATAAGTATCATCATACATGATTTCCAAGCAATGAACCTAGAATTCCCTGATGTGATCTTTAGGGTTTCCCATCCCACGGTATTTATCAAATTTTGGGATCTCAAATCCCTTTAGGAATGGTTTCATTACAAGACTCCTATCAAACTGATAAGGAGACAATTTATTGGGTGTTTTCATGGTTTTCCTTGATTGAAGATCAAGCACCTATTGTGAGAACAACTTGATTTGCATTGTGACATCATTTTTGTGGATCAGGGGGTGGGATGAAAGTGTTTTGTGGTGGTTCAATTGTTGGTGGGATGGGTGGATTGGTTGGTATGTTGATGGATGGTGTTTGCTCATTCTATTGCGCTAAGTATACTTGCAATTGTTGTTGTACCAACAACGCTTGTTGTTGGTCCTATTGTTGTTGCACTAATAGTGCCTATTGTTGAGCTTGTTGTTGTTGTTGTTGCACCAACAACTACTAATCGGGCTGCTTCTTGCTTCTCTTGGTATTGTTTTAGCACTTTCTAATATGCTTATTGTTGGGCTGCTTGCTATTGTGCAAGATACTACGCTTGTGCTTTTGCTTGTTGAGCTTAGTATTGGGCTTGATCTTGCGCTTGTTCCTGAGCCTAGGCTTGTGCTTATTGGGCAGCTTGTGCAATCTATGTAGCTTATGTAGCTTCTGCAGCCTGCGCTGCTTGAGTGGCTTGGGCTGCTTATTGTGCTTGTTGTTGTAATAAGGCTTCAGCTTGTGCAACCTTCTATGCTTGTTGCACTTGTGCGACTTGGGCAGCTTGGGCAGCTTGCTGAGTAGCTAGCTGTGCAGCTTGTCAGTTTTGGATTTGTTGTAGTGCTTTCTGATAGGTATCCTACTGAACAACTTGCAACACAATACTATATTTGTTTGATGTGTTCGACTTTGGTGGCGATGGTGGTGGAGGTGGATTTGGAATGGTTCTCATTGTGGTGATGAGAGGCACCATCGTGTTGATGATTGGGGTTTGAGTGGTGGATGGTGCGATTGATATTCTTGGTCCTCGAGAGACCATGTTTTGAGATACCTAGGGGTTGACGATGTGATGGTGGTGGTTTGCATTATCGGGATGGTTTCCATCTGTTGTTGTGATTTCGATGAAAAGATGGAAGGATTATGTATGATATTTTGATTAATGATCAGAGGGTTGATTTGATTTTGTTGATTTCCATTTGGTAAAGGGGGAAGCCCTAAACTGAGAGGTGATATGGATATTGATGGCAAGGGGGGAGTGGTGGAAAAGTGAGTGGCATACTCCCTTGGGGGAATGATGAAGATGTAGTGTCCAAGATGCCCCCTGGTCCAAATAAGTCTTCTTCTCCCTGTGAGGTTATGGGGAGAGGTGTTGCGCGAAATGATGATGATGGGTCATTAGGATAGTGAAAGGTGAGGGGGACATATGGATGTGATGGATTTTGCGGTATGGACTATCCCTAGATGGTGTTTGCATCCAAATACTAATTGTTTATGAGGGGGTGTGTTTTCAATGCATTGAGAAATGCACTTCCCTTGTTAACAATGGGTTGAGTTGGAGCAATGGATGATGTAATTTGGGGGATGGGTTGAGTGATGTTTTGGAATGGAGGTGTAGATGAAATGGGGATGGTGGATGAGATTGGGGGCATGACCCCAAAATATGGTTTCACAGTAGTGTTCACATAAAAATCATAAGGGAGTTTATCCCCTTGCTTTGCTAATTCAAGCATGTATAGTGAGGGATTGAGTCTCATCATGATGTTGATAATCTTATGATTTTCTGGATTTTGAACTATTTCGGTGATTTCCTCTTGTGACATTCCAAAGGGATTATTGGTAAGATCCTCTACTTAGACACCTTCCTCTTGATGGACTTGTGAAAATGGAGGAAGGTTAATCATGAGACTTCTAGACCCAATGGGGTTCATTTCGAGAGCAGTCTGACTCAAGTCACTCGAAGTAGATGTTTCTTTGTTGGTTTCCATGTTCCTCTTGTGTTGTGATCTAGTTTGCACCATAAAATAGGGATCAATTTTCAAGAATGTAAGAGATGAATCTCTAATTCTTTGGATTGATCTAACTTTTAGGTACAAACGAGAAAGTTTAGGATGATTTAAGCATCAAAGGTATGATGGTGAAATGTGTGAAAGGTGGGTGATATGGATGATTAGAACTCTTGAGAATTTTTTAAGGATATGTTAAACTTTAGGACTTGAATTTGATGTTTGATTTTGATTTTGGATTAGATTTGATTTGATTTGGATTTGGATTGTGAACTCATAAACTCTAAGAGGTTGGATGTTGTCCTAGAGTGAACTCCTAAGATGCTAATTTGACTAAGTGTGAGAAGAAGGATTCATCTATACACACCTAACCAAACAAGATGATTTTTTATTGGGTTTCTTATTTTGGATTATGAACTCCTAAACCCCAAGATGTTGGATGTTATCAAGGGATAAACTTTTTCACAAGGTTTTATAATTTCACTAAATATGTGGAGAAGGATGCATCTACACACATCTAATCAAACAAGATGATTTTTATTTGTTTCAAATGATTTTCCCAAAGTTTAACATGGAGGATTTTTCCAAGATTTTCAAGAGTTGATGATGAGATGATTTTGGTTTGATGTTCAAATA
This sequence comes from Sequoia sempervirens, assembly GCA_007258455.2. Taxonomy (NCBI): domain Eukaryota; kingdom Viridiplantae; phylum Streptophyta; class Pinopsida; order Cupressales; family Cupressaceae; genus Sequoia; species Sequoia sempervirens. The sequence continues at coordinate 111,374,692 of VDFB02049217.1, read as the reverse complement.
TGGATGAAGGTTTTATTTTGATCCTATGTTTACCTAAAAAGACACTTGCTTTACTAGACCAGAGCAGTTTTGAAGAACATGCTTTTCTCTAGACAAGGTGTGCAAATTCCTGAAAAGGATTTGGATTTTGCTGACAAAAGAACTCATACAAATTTGGGATGTTTCTTGAAGCTTTCTTATAGAAGTTAAAAATTAGACTTCGTTTGAATTCGTATAGCGTTGAGAGATGCTTTTGGTGATCTTTTGGACTAAGAGCTTTTACCTTTGGTTTCTTGATCTTGATCTTGCGTGAAATCATTTGGGACACATATGTGGGATTCAATTGTCTATTTTTTGCTTAATGACTTCATTTTACCACAAACACTTCTTGATTAGGTTTTGAAACTAGATGTCTAATGTTTTAATTTCTTCCCATCCCACAAAGTGTATTATGTGGAAATTGAGGAAATCAAAGCATGAGTTACCTAATGTTTACTTTAGTAGTAGCAAAATGAGATAAAATTCAAGTTCCTAGAAACCTCTAAGGATATGAATCCCAAGGGAAAGCAAGGGCACGTGACTTCGTTCAAGGATATTTGCTTCTCCTAAAGGGTTTAAGATTTGATGCTCATGGTAAATGTTTTTTTTCCAATGTTTTCGATCAAGAAATGTGTTTTGATTTCAAGAACAAGTACAACCCTATGGATATTTGAGACAATATTTGTTGATTCCCCACTTGGACAAGTCCATCTACGCTTACTTTTAGCAGATGGTTAGATGCTTGACCCCACTAGCTCCCCTCCATGGCTCAAAAATTATTTTAGGGAAGCCAAGCATCAGTACCCATGAATCTCCCATGGCATACCTTCCATCTCTACTAAAAGTTGTAAAAGTGTGGGGTAGATTCAAAAGGACCATTCTTGCACCAACAAATAGATAGGGATTTTTGGCCTTTCTACACAAGGGTTTTAATTCGGACTTTCTGTTCATGGAGATTGAACCATGCGACAAGAGACCATTGTTGCCCTTCTCGTCGGGACCAACCACGTGATACTGGCCTTTGTTTCAGTACCCACTTTTATATCCTAGCTGGAAATACACTTGGCTTTAGTGTGTTACCGGTTGGATCGTTCCTTTGGGTGAGTACTTTTTCCCACAAGGCAGTCCCTCTAAGATAAATAAAAGCAAGCAAACATATTCGTAGTTCAATCAATCTTTGTTGAGAAACAAAGAGAGAACACACGCAATATGTTCCACACACACTCGCAAGATGTGTTCAATTTTAATCTCAAAATAAAATATGTGTGGGAAATTACTTACGCAACTTAAGACCACCAAAAATCCTTTTGATTCTCAATATCGCTGTGAGGCGCGAGAGAAGCACATGCATCTTTCCAATGGTATTACTCTGAGTAAGAAATTACAAAAAAAAGTAGCACATGTTCTTTTTAAACCCACAAAGCAATAATGACTTCTTCTTAAGCACCAAAGGAAATGTGAAATTTTCCTTGTTCAATTGTTAATCCTCAAACCAAATCTAGTGACTTTGTCCTAAAGTTCTCTTTAAGCTTTTTGTAGAAAAATTGAAATGTTCTTTTTAGAGCCCAAAAAGATGTGAGTTGATCTAAAACAGAAAACTAAAGCATAGAATAGAAACTCTAAGCATTTAAAAATGCTTTATGAGTTTCAAGTTTCAATGCCCGATTTTCTCTTTAACTCCAATCTTGCTTTGTTTTCGCTCGATTCCAATGCTTGATTTTGATGTCAACCTTCACCTTTATGCAAATCCTCCCTATTCCATAGTGGATTGGTGCCCATTTGATATGAAAAGTGGCCCTTTCTCAACCCTTGACAAGCTCAAATGATGAAGACTCTTATGCTATGACAATGAAGTCGACAAAATTAGCTCTCAATGTGAAGAGAGTAACTTTTCTCTAGATTGTGGATGATAAGAATGAAAGATAACCTCTTTATTTATAGAAGAGTTTGATGAGAGAAGAGGAAAAAGGGATGAATTTGGGATAAAAACCCAACAAATAGGAAGAAGCCACTTGTCACTATGTGCATGGGCTAAGGATGTGCACATTTTGATGAATGTGCCCATAAATGCATAAATTTGAAATTTGAAAATGGTGAAATGACAAGGTGGATGAAGAGTCAAATGGAGTAATGGCCACTTGGCTCAATGCAAAAGGAATTGTAAGATTAAATAAATGCCTTGTTGGAAGGAAGTATCCCATTTGGAGGGAGATTTGAAATGGAGGAATATTCCACTTTTATGCCTTGTTGAGAGAAAATGAAGATTTAATAAATGAATTAAATTGATTTATTTGTGAAAGTGGGAAAAGATAGAGGATGTGACATGGATTAAGATTAGATTTAATCATGATTTGATTAAATAAGAAGAGGTTAGGTGATTTGACCCATTTTATTTAGATTTATGGATTAAAATAAATCAAAAGGAGATGGAAAATGATAAAGATTGGATTAAACAAAGATTTGATTTATTTAATCAAAGAGGATGATGTTAGTGGTTTAATTAAATAAGTTTGATTTATTTAATTAAATGAAGAACTTTAGAATTTAATTAAATAAAACTAATTTATTTAATTAAAGTGAGACTTTAGGATTGATTTATGATTTAATTAAGTAAATTTGATTGATTTGATTAACAGAGGAATTAAGATGGATTAATTAAATGGTTAATAGTGGGGTGATTAAAGAAGAATCAAAGTTAGTTGATTAGGATATTTTTCATGTCTACAATACATATACATATATATACATATATATGTACATATATATAAATATACATACTTATACATATACATATACATACATATATATATATGTACATATATATAAATATACATACATATACATATACATATACATATACATATACATATATATACATATACATATATATATATATATATATATATATATATATATATATATATATATATATATATATATATATATATATATATATATATATATATATATATATATATATAGCTCTGAAGTGATGCACGTATATATGCATTGTTCATTGCACAAAGCACAAAAAAATGCAAAGTAACAAACCAATGTAAAAATATAACCCAAGCCACCCAACAACAATCGATAAAATTTGCATCATCCTAACAATTTTATTTTTTTGTAGACATAGGTAGAAAATGGAATCCATTAAAAGAACCCCAAAAAAAATCACAGTAACAAACCCATACAAAACTGTATATACTCTTTTCTAGATAGAACCTTATCAAAAATTCAAAGAATCTAGCCTTCTCAACAACACTATATCAAAAATTGAAATCTAGCTTTGGCTATATAGTTTTATATTCGATAAGGTGCTGCTGAAGAGGCTATATTAATTCAATTTTTGACAGGGTATATTGTTATATTTTCAATAAGGTGCTAGCGTATATTTGAAGTTAGATGCACATATATACGCATTGTTGATTGCACAAAGTACAAAAAAATGCACAGTAATAAACCAATGCAAAAATAGAATCGAAGCTAGCCAACAACAATTGACAAAAACTACAGTGCCTTAATGAGAATTGGAACACTTCTCAGCATCACCTTTTGGAGGATGAAACAATATAGCCCAAGATAGACAACAACAACCAACAAAAACTACATAACGTTAACAATTTTATTTTGTTCCAAACATAGCCACAAAATGGAAGCCATAAAGAGAAACCCACAAATATTCATAGTAACAAACTAAAGTAAAAATATACTCATTTCTCAACAAAACCTAATAAAAAATTGAAACAATATAGCCTTCTCAATATATATATATATATATATATATATATATATATATATATATATATATATATATATATATATATATATATATATATATGTATATATATATATATATATATATATATATATATA
>VDFB02049217.1:111290781-111370698 GCA_007258455.2 Sequoia sempervirens | reverse complement strand
TTGTAATTTTTTTCAAAGTAAATAATTAATTATGATTTTTTTATTACAACTTTAAAAAAATATAATAAAATTGTATGTCTGACCACCTTAACTTGGTCAAAACTTCATGAAATTCATTTTTTTCTTTTTTTAATCCTATATTATGTGAAGCATAGAATGTGACCCATGTTTTGGATTCAAAAAATGTGATACAGTTTGAAAGCTATACATGTTTTTCATTCAATCTATCAATCAGGACTTTAGTTGTAATTTGAATAGAAAATGAATAATAATTACTTATTAAATTCAAAGTAAAGCATAATTTATATTGGTGGAAATCTGAGAATCTCCTTTAAAAACCCTTTTTGTTTCATCAATTTTGGGTAAGAAAAAAATCATCAGCCACATACCCATCATATTGCCACTTTTTGGCCCATCATGATCCTGCACATACCCTTTTTGTATATATTGTTTTCTCATTTCATCATTATGTAACAATAATTTCACTTCTGAGATATATAATAAAAATAAAGGAAATCACATGTTTTCTTTGTCAAGGAAAATATATGGTGAATACCCTATGTCTTTCAGATAAGTGTGCAAGCGAAATAAGACATAATTGTTTGAATCTAATTTTCTATTGTACATTTTTTTTTTATGTGGAGGTTGCAACAACTTATTATGGATTATTTTTGGCTAAGAAACAAGGTGTTTCTAAACTATGACTAGAGGGGGACTCACTTAATGTGATTAATTGTCTCATGATGAAACATGTTCTGCTTCATGGTCAATTGCCAATTTTATTAATGAATTGATATCTATTAAATTAACTTTTTTGAGGAGATCAAAAAAATCACACATGTTTTTCATGAAGAAAACATGATGGTTGATGGGGTTGCCAACATGGGAGTGGCTGAGAGATTTGAGTGGGATTCTTTTGAATTGCTACCTCTTAATCTAAAGTGTATTTCTAATGATGACCAGCTAGCTTGTTTCTAGGTGAGATGCTCTAGGGGAAAGGTTTTTCATTATGATTTTAAGTTGGGTTTTGCACATTGACCCTTTGCTCTTTTAGTTTCATTATTCTTTCCTTGGTTTTCGTAGAAGGATGGATTGGTATTTTTGGTAGGGTTACTTGGAATGATAATCCCACATGTATTGTGGGTGTTTGTTGTATTGTTTTGAGTAGCTCCTGGTTCATTTTAATTTTTCATTTCTTGGAAGTGTTGTTGGGTTTTTGTTTGTTTCTTGTCACTATGGGTGGTGACCATTGTAGAATTGAGCCGAGTTCCTGTGAAGAGTTTCAGAAAAAAGCTACTGTGTGGGAGCACTTGGAATTGGGGGGGGGGGTTACTCAATTTATGTAGAGAATTCAAGGCCTGGACCCTGATGAAATAGATTTCTCCGTGAAAGGATGGAATGGGAGGTCTCCATGTTACCAGGGCGTCAAGTTTCAAATTGAAGAGGATTTTACTATGGAGGTAACTAGTCTTTCAATTATTGGGAGAAAGTTTTTCAAAGATAGGGGAGTGGCTAAGAAGGATTTTGAAAATTTATTTAAACATGATGAGAAGAAGAAGATTAAGGAAATTGGAAGTGGAAGTTATGCTAGGAAGTCCCTGAAGCCACTTTGATGGGACCTCGTGTTGACCATTATGCACCACTTCACCCTTGAAGGTAGATTCTATGTGGTGTACACTCACCATTTTATGCTCTTAAATAATTTGAGGCATACTGTTTCGGTCTCATTTCCTTTTTACCTATTACATTCTATGGAGAAGAGTATTGAAGACCACAGAAAAACCCTAAGAAGGATCAAGGGCTTATGTGTTTGATTTTTTCTCATGTCAAGCTAAAGTTGATCTCGGTCTCCCCTAAAACTCTTGGTAAGAAAGAAGTTAAAAATGATGGGTATGAAATAGGGGATTCTGCTAGTGAATGGGTTGGCAGTTTAGAGGAGGAAGAGTCAGAATATGAGGATATCTTTGTTGATGAAGGAGGATCCGAGGAAAGCGATGATGAATCAGAAGAATGGGGTAAGGGCTATGAGACTGATGTGGAGTTGTGGGAGACTATGGTTAATTTTGTTAGAAAATCTTCGAAGGGGAAAACTAAAGGCATGAAGAAAGTTAAAGTTTTCGCCAAAAGGAAAATTGAGTTGGTTTCCCCTGGTTCGAATGTGAATCTTGTGTTGTATTCTTGAAAAGAGGGTTTGAATGGTTTTCATCCTATGGGTGATGTGGATCCTTCAAATTTTGATTGTGTTCAAAATGCTTCATTGGGGAACCTTATTCCTGGTAAGGATGGTCTACTAGAGAGCTCCCTAGTGCAAGGGCTTAAGGTGTCGGTTAATTTGGGTGGTCAGTTGAGTGGCTCTGCTGATATGGGAAACTCTAAGATGGAGGTGAAGCCTAATGAGATTGGCCCCATGGATATGCAGGGGATTGATGCAGTTAATTGTTCTTAGGATTTTCCTGCTATGGAGAAGGAAGTGAAGAAGGAATGTCTGGAGGTGTTAGCTGATTTGGAGAATCTTCCAGATAAGGAGAGGATAAAGGTGGATGTTGTGGATGTCGAGGATTCCCTAGCCGAAGAAGAGGATGAATAGAATAGGGATTGTTCTGATGCCCCTATTGACTTTGAGCAAAAGGGTCATCCTTTGGTTAATTGGGATGAAATTGACATGAATATGTTTTGTAGAATGGCCGAAGATGGGACGAGAAACCTACTTTTCCTAGTTAAGTGGTTATTTTCTAAGGTTAAGGAGCTCAATCTTTAGATGAAAAATTGGCAGGATGTTTGTGTTGCTATGTGAAGAGGTAACCAAAAGGAGTGGGAAATAAAAGGAAAAGTGAAATCAATGCATATTAAGCTTGATAAGCTACTGGTTGATGTTGATTGTTTGGGGGTTTCTCATGAGGAAAGAATTTCCTCTTTGGAAGTTATTGTTAATAAAATGTTAGAGGAAAAAGTGGCAAGTTTGGAGGATAAAATGGGAAAGATGTCGGAGGACTTGAAAATGGTGGTCAATATCAGCAATAACTCTTTTAAGACCACTGCTATGGGTCTTTCTGTTCTAAATTAGAAAGCATTGAATTGGACCAGAAAACAACTTGACTTGGGTAATATGGAGGAAAGGATTGAAAATATTAGTGGCTCTTACCTGGTGGAGAAAGTAGAAACTCCTACTTCTGTGCTGGAAAAGGACATGCAGGTGGGTTTGTGCCTTAGGATGAGAAGCAAGATGAAAAATAGGGTTGTTGTTGTTGTTGAGGAGTTGAAGGATGTTATTAGTATCCATGAGGAGGTCATCAAGGAGAACATTGCCTCGATTAATGTTTTAGATAATTTTCTATAGCTGGTGCTTCCTCTTTTGGTTCAGTAGGTTTGTTGATATTTTTTTCTTTTGGGTTTGCTGACAGGTTGCTAATGTTTCATCTTATGTCAGCTTTTTATTTCTTTGGGCTGTTGGGCTTAGTGGTTTAATTTCTCTTGTAGCTTGGCGTCATTGTAAATGGTTTCAAGGACCCTTCAAAACCTATTTTTCCTTATCAAAAATTGATTCAATCTAACTTTCTACTGTACAATTTTTTTTTATGTGCTTTTTACTTTTTGCATGTGGATTACCATTAGAAAGAGACTACTTATCTTTTCTTAAATGAAGCCTTTACATTTCCTGTCTATGAAAGGAATTTACTACTTGACAACAGGTTTGTGAACTTCATAGAAATTAAGATTCGTGTAAAAGGCCATCCTCGCAAATGTTGTTTGGTCTAGAATTATAATGGAAAATAAAAAATCTTGCTAAGAGAATAAAATAGGTTTTCAATTGTCCAAGAACAACATAATATTACTAATGCATTTCAAAGTTTAGGCATTTGAGATTCATGGATCTCCTTGGAGGTCACCCACCTAATATAATAATAGTAAATTAGTATGAACCTTTAGTCATAAATTAAAATGCAATATAATATCTCTATGTCTCTCACACATGAACCTTTCATATAACCACATACCTTGTAAATGCTGAAAATTGACTTATGGCATTCCTTAAGTCAACTATAAGACAAGAATCCCCCATAATTGCCAATGGCATGATATGTTATCAAAAAAATTTAATGAAAATTAATAACATTAAATTTTCACAATCCATGATAGTTATGTAAAAATTTGCACGCAGTTTATCCAAAAATATTACTCAGATAACATTTGTGAAAAAGTCATTAGTAATTTTTTCACATCAAAAAATATCAAAATAAATTTAGTGCTTAATCAATGTTGTCTCATCTATTTCCACCCACTTTCCTCTCAGTGATTTTGTATTTTTACGCTGTCTACGTCCTCTCTCCATGGCCTTCTCTGTGAATAAATTTTTTTCCACATAAGCCTTCACCACACTACTACCCAGAAGGAAGAAGCAACTTGCAGGATTGCGGTAAAAACTGCTCTACTGCACTGAGCTGATGAAGGAGCTGCAGGAAAGTGGTGGTCACCACACTACCACATGCCAATGGTAGAATACTTGCGGGAGTCACCGCAACACTTCCAAGAGCAGAAAGAATAATCACATGCCACCACATAAGTTTTCACCACACTATCACCAAGAAGGATGAAGCACCTTGTAGGACCACAATAAAACATACAATGATAGGCTTTCAATTAGGCACACTTGGTGCCGCCTTAGGTGCCCCAAAATGATTGCATTAATGGAAAAAAGTTGGTGCTCAAGTTTTCGTTAAGGAAGATATCAGATGACAAAAAAGGGAAAAAGGGGGAAAAACACCACGCGAATGAAGAAATTAAAATTTAAAATTTAAAAATTTCCCGCATGAAGAAAGAAATCAGATGACATAAAAGGGAAAAACATCATTCGAAGGAAGAGAGCAGGGCACTACTAGCAACTTAATATAGCATGAAGCCAAGATGAATGGAGGATGTCCAGTGAGGAGAGCACAAAGGTATTTGAATTTGCTCATAAGATTATATCAAATTTATTAAACGATATTTAAATTTATTTTTTCTTTGATTGGTGATAATTTTCTTATTTTATTTAAGATAAATCAAAATAAACAAAGCTCCAAATAAAAATTTCTTCCAGCACCATCACATCATGTCAGTTAAAACATAATAAAAACCTACGAATCAAAAATCCCTACCACAACCGTCTGAAAACTATCCAACTAACTACTACCCAAACACCAGTTATTTACAGTACTGAAACAAAAAACAAGGCTTAACCCCTTCAGCTTATACATCAATATCTAGCTTAAACATAGTAAACTAGTTTACATGGAAGTTCACCCTTCTTCTCACACAACTCCTCTCTGGTGATGGCTTTGATTCCTACTATTATCTCCTTAGTATCCATTAATTCGATGCACAGTTTCAAAGCTTTCCACCCTTGTTTTGTACCCTCTCTCCACATGACTCTAGTTCTTCCTTCTAGCCACCTAATGAAAGGGAAATTTATCTCTGCTACTTTATGGTCCACACCTTCCAAGCCTTCGCTCACAAAGCATTTTCTTGGTATATCCCTTTCCAAGATACTCTCCATGTTCACTAAGAAATCCCTATGCACCAATGCTTTCATCACTTTCCTTACAACCTCCACCGACTCTCCTAAGTCTAGTCCCATGCCATGATTAGAGAGTATATATCCATATTAGTCTGATATTTGTGCTTCAAATCTTTGAAGCCATTACCCAGAATGATTTGCACAGATTGTGCCACCTTCACATCCTTGTATAGGAACAAGCCACGCAGTCTCTTCACCATCACTTTTCCATCAAAAGGATCCAATTTCCTCGTCGCTTTCAGAGTGAAGTTTTCCTCCATTTATTCTTTGGTACGTTAGCCACCAGAATACTTTGCATCACCGTCCTAACACTCTCCTTACTCCCTCAAACCAAGAAGCATCAAAGGAAATTCAAGAAAAAACTTCATTACATAGCAAATTGTTGTCCATCAACATTAATGTTGAACATACATCATTTACTAGAAAAAAGAGCTAATTCTTTAATAATTTCAAAAAACATTCCTTCAATATTTTGTATGTATATTTAATATGTTAAATGATATTTTTTTTAATTTCCTTGGAAAAAGTAAATGATTGCATTTTTGGCTTTGACTTCTGATTCATCTCATGTTTTACCTTCCTCCTCTTCCTCTTCCTCCTCCTCTAACTCCACAAGAGATTCATCTTCTGAACCTTCCTCATTTGATTTTGATTCCTCTTCTACATTAGAGGGTCCATACCCTTGATCTGACTCTTTTGAATTATCAGAATCAGAATCATAGCTTCCATATTCAAAAATTCCCAACCACCATCTTTAATAAATTTATCTGGATCATCAGTAATAGTCTTCAAAATTGGCCACCAGTTCAAGTTCATTCTGCTTTCATAATTTACTTTATATCCACGAAAACCAAGCTCTCTAAATGGTATATCAAACTCTAGTTCAAAATATTTTAGATGAGGCTGCTCCTATAGCTCTCTTACTTGCTTGAAAAATCATTGAAACTTTGAATTCTTAACATTCAAAAGATAAATGGAATTTCCTCAACACCCAATAGAGCTATCCAAAAAATCTAACTAAAAGCTAACCCATTTTTTTAGTTTAATAATTTAATTATAAAATTTAAACTTTGAATGTTAATTTTTTGTGTTATTGGCTTATTGCAAGCTGCAACATTGTTTAATATTTATATCTATAAATTGTCTCTAACACATTAATGGTGTGTCAAAATGGAAAGGAACTTGTTGGAAGTAGTATGCTCTAAATTTCTAATACTTAGTGAATCTAGATCCATAGTTAGTAATTCTTAAACAAAACTTGTCCTAACAGCCACATGGAAATGGGTAATAATCAATGGGCTATGCAGGAGACTGTCATACTGTCAGCTGATTACCTAAGCCTTCCCCCATGCACTCTTGAACTAGCAGGGGGGAGTCTAAAAGAGCTTACATTACTTCTTACCATTGAAGAACTAATGAAAGAAAGATTAGTTGACTATACACCGACCTATGACCACTCATGATCTAACAAGAAACACATGTAAGATTGATATCCTCTAGAGGTTTTTAGCCATTTTTTTCCCATGATACTTGTCTTGAATTTTGTAGGAAGAGACCTACTAGATGTGTGTATTAAATGTTGAATCCAACTTAGAAGGAGGATGGCTTCCTCTTATCCAATTACGTAAGGAAATCCGAGCTCATGACCATTTGGTGGTTTAATATGTGGAATATTTTTTGCATTAAGTTCAATGGTAAGAAGCAATGTAAGCTCTTTTAGACTCGCCCTCACCATTTCAAGAGTGCATGGGGGAAGGCTTAGGTAATCAGCTAACATTATGACAGCCTCCTGCGTAGCCCATTGATTATTACCCATTAAATTTTCCCATTTCCCTATGGATACTGGGACAAGTTTTGTTTGGACATTACTAACTATGGATCTAGATTCACTAAGTATTGGCAATTTAGAGCACACTACTTCCAACAAGCTCCTTTCTATTGTGAATGTGATGGAGACAATTTATAATTATAGATATACTTAGTATTGGCAATTTATAGCTTAACACTTCCACATTTCTTTAATCAACTTGGAGCATAAGACTAAGACTACTCAAATGACATTGCAGCCAGGTAAAAATTTATTAAGGGCATAATAGTAGTATACTTCTGTATGTGATTAAATTTTCTTCTACTTAATGATATTATTGTGTATTTAAGTCCTATTTAATAAAGGATGCATGAAACAAGTTTTAAATCCTTAAAAAAAAAATCTACGGTTTTTCCATTTTGCTGAGTCTACACCGAGTTCGGTTGCCAAGTCCTCAATTTCTTGAGTCGAGTCACCCTAGCCGAGTCTGAGGTGAGTTTGAGTCTCATTACTATCGTTGTGATACAAATAAAAGGTTCTTACACATTGGTTGAATATATCCTCATCAAAATGACCAGAAAGAAATTTCAAATTTGTAAGTAAACTCTAACAGTCAAGAAAAATAGTCATAAAAATTGGAAGTAAACTTTGGCAAACATGTAGGTGAACTTAATTCATCTGAATTTATGCCTCTTGGAAGACATTAGGATCTCCCCTCCTAAATTTTGGACCACATCCATTACCTCCACATAAAACTGGACATCCTTGGTCTTCTTGGTTCCCACGTCGTGATATGGTTATGCAAATGAAAATGAAGCATAGTAATCATCTCCTTCTCTGCTAGCTAGAAGAATGCATGCTTAATTTTTTGATACATGATATCAGCTCTCTCTTCTGCTCTCATGGTTGAATATTACTGAAATCCATTATGGTGGGCCTCCAAAGTTCCAGTTATCTTTCTTCCTCTTCCACCAAATGTTGGCCTAATCCACAAGTCTGCCAACCTAATTGGCTTTGTTTTTGAAAGCCGAAGTTTCTCCTGACTCACTAGTATTAGTTGTAACTTTTTTGAAATTTTATTGTGGTATGTGCACTTTGATATAATGTAATATGATTATGGTTTCATCTCATATGCTGTAATATTAGATATATAATATAAAAATAAATTATTGCATAAAATAAATAATAACTTTTCATTTTAAATGATTTTTTTTGCAGAACATGGGTCTTCCAGAAGATCGAGATGATCCTCAACATGATATAGATCCACAAAATATTGGTTATGTTGGTACAGATCACATGGCAGAGGATGATGATGACGTAGATATGGAAGACACTGAGGCCAATGATGATGATGATGATGATGATGATGATGAGATAGTTGGTGATAGTAACCAATGACATTCATGATCATATAGACTACATCATTGATCATTGTCGATATATTGTTATGATGACTCTTTTCATGGTTACTATCATATATATCATTTTCACAGCCAACAATACTATATTGTTGAGTTGTATCATATTGACATGTATAATTTTCACTATATCATTTGGACATGTATCATCTTCACTTGTATCAATTTGAGTTACATAATTTATCAATTTTATTTATATCATTTGTACATGTATCATTGTCACTTATGTCGACTCTTGGACATGTATCATTTTGACATGTTTTTGATGTACTGACATATTTGACTTTCACTTGTTTTAGTTATATATGATGATGATCTTATCAGTATTGACTTGTCAATTTATATATATTAAAAGTGGTCGATGAGTTTTGGATGGATATTTATTAAGTATGATGATTTGAATTTACTGCTTAGGATGGATGTTATCAAATTCAATTAAATTATAGATATTTGACTCACTTTTTTTAATTATAGATGATGATCATGTTACAATAATTATATTGTTATTTAATCATATAAGTTAAATAATTAAATTACTTACTCTATAATCATATGACTTATTTAAGAGGAACAATATATTTAACTAATTAAATTCAAATAAAACATACTAAATTAATAAATGGAAGCAACAATGGAAGCCAAACTAGAAGCAAACCAAAAGCAATCTTGGAAGCAAAACCAGAAGCAAACTAGGAAGAAAATTTGGAAGAAAATTTGGAAGCAAAACTGGAAGAAAACCTAGAAGCAAAATTGGAAGCAAAACTAGAAAGAAAACCATAAGCAAAACCGGAAGCAAAACCGGAAGCAAAACCAGAAGCAAACCTAGAAGCAAAACTAGAAGCAAAACTGGAAGAAAAACTGGAAGCAAAACAGGAAGCAAACTTGGAAGCAAAACCAAAAGCAAAACTAGAAGAAAAACCGGAAGCAAAACTAGAAGTAAAACTCGAAACAAACTTGGAAGCAAAACTAGAAGCAAAATTGGAAGAAAACCTGGAAGCAAAACTGGAAGGAAAACCATAAGAAAAACCGGAAGCAAAACAGGAAGGAAAACTAGAAGCAAAATTGGAAGCAAACATGGAGGAAAACCTGGAAGCAAAAATGGATGTCAAATTGGAAGAAAAACTAGAAGCAAAATTAGAAGCAAAAAGGGAGTAGACATGGAAGCAAAACCAAAAGCCAAATTGGGCACCAATTTTGACACAATTTTTGATGTCACTTCTCGGCACTATTTTAGGCACTTTCAGAGATGCCACAATTTCCTGACGCTAAATATGGTCAAAAAATTAATGCAAAATTTAGTGTTGAGTTGACCATTCCTGTTGGCGTTGAGTTTAGTGCCAACCAAATTGTTCAATTCATGGCTCAAAATACACAAAAATTTGATGCCAAAGTCGACACTAATTGCATGTTGTGTTGTTGTGACACATGACCTTGAATTCTTTGATGTGATCCATAGGATTTCCTCTCCCTTTTTATTTATTAAATTTAGGGACCTCAAAACTAGGAGGGAAAGGTACCATTGAGATGTTTCTATTGAATGGGTATGGAAACAAGTTTTGTTGTGTATGAGGCTTCTTTTATTTTCCCATTTGAATGTCCTACATTTGTTGCATTAGCACCTTGATTTGTGATGCCATATTGTCTTCCAAGTTTGGTGGAGGAGTATACATTGCATATTGTGAGATGGTGGATGAATTGTAAGTGGGATTTTGATATGATGGGGTGTTGTATGGTCTATAGGGTGGTTCTTGATATTGTGAAGGTGATGGTAGTAGAGGTGTATATGCTCCTAACATATTTGGATTGATGATATTTTGTTGAGGATTATAGTATAAACCTTGTTGTTGTTGTTGTGTGATCACTTGTTATTGTTGGGTATACTATTGCACTAGCAAAGCTTGATGTTGTGATTTTTGTTGTTGTGCGACCAAGGGCTATTTTTGGACTTGTTGATGTTGTTGTTGTTTCATGATTAAGTCTTGTTGTTGTTGTTGTTGTGTTATTAGGGATTTTTTTTGTTGTTGTTGGTAAGCTTGTTACGCTTGCAACACTTGTTGTTGGGCTTGTTGTTGTTGCAATGCTTGAGCTTAAGCTTATTTCTCTTGCAATGCTTGTTGGTAAGCCTATTGTACTTGTTGTAAGGCTAAAGCATGATCTTGTTATGCTTGCAATGTGGAAGTGTTTTGATGTTGGGATGGAATTTGGGTGATCATGGGTTGTGGGTTGTTTTGAGGTGGTTTCGGGTTGTTTTAGTTTAACATTCCTTGTAAAATGGTTGATTGGGATGGAGGAATGTAACGTAGGGGGGCCATTTGATTTTGCATGTTTTGGGGGACCCATGAAAAAGATGATGATGGTGTCATTTGGTATTGTGATGTTAATGGAACATTCTATCCTTGGATCAATAGATTATAAGGGTTCCCTTGATTGATGTGTTGAGAGTTCCCTTGTTGTGTTTGATGTGAGACAAAGGTATTACCTTGGTTGATGGGGTTTGTGATCAATTTTTTTTTTGTTTGGATTGATGATAGATGGAGCTGATGTGTTTTGAGGATTGAATTGAGTAGATTAGGTGACCACTTGTTTCGATGTGCCAATGGGATTATTGGAAACACTTGTCAAGGGTTGACCTTGTGTGAGAGTGTTAACTTTCCCTTATTGTCCCACTTGAGGCACATGGTCCACATTACCTCACGTAATGTTTGGCACATTTTGGGTACTTGTGGTGATAGATGAAGATGGTTGTGCTCAAAATGTTGAGGTCATCGTGGTATCATAGAATGTAAGTGGTTTGTATGGATGTAGAGGGTGTTCTAGAATGGTGGTGGAAGATTGAGGTGGGGCACCAAATGTTGTTGTCTAAGTGGTGTTTTGGGGAAGGTTGGTGTTTTGAGTACCCAAAAGTGTGTTTCTTTCCAAGGGAGAGTGTGACCAAAATCGGTGGCAAGCCTTGTTGCAATACTAGGAATTAATATTTGACTTGGGACCAAGGATGGAGTTGGTTGATTCGTAGATTGGGTTAATCCTTGTGTCAAGTTTTGTGTGAGAAAATTTGGAGCCACATTTTCTAAGGTTTGATGAGTATGTTTGTACTCAATGAGCTCTTCCTTAGTGAGGCCAAGTGGGTTGTTCGTGACATCCTCTACCTCATATGGTCCCAATGGACTTTAGGATTGTTGTGAGGGGGTAAAATGGCTCCTTGGATCAAATTCTTGTGGGTTTGGATCACTTGTGGTGGATATAGTTTTGGCTTGTTCCATGATTATCTTGTGTTGTGATCTTGTTGTAATCATAAATTGTGGGTCACCTATAGGAGAGTTATGTTGAGATTTATAATGTTGAAACTCTCTAGTTGACTCAATGTGGGGTGTTCATTTGATTTAATCTTTGCTTAAACGAGATTGTTTCTTTACCACATCAAGCAAGTCTTACTTAATGTTCAAAATAAATGTCTAGATGTCAAAGCAACCTTCATTTCACAAAGTCCATTATGTTAAAATCATGTAGCTAAGGCCATAGTCCCCTATGTTAACCTTGAAAAGTGTGGATTTAGATATAAGCCTAAATATTTAGAAGTCTCTAAGGATAAAATCCTTAGGAAAAGCATCAATATTAGGACTTTTCAAAAGGTTTCCTTACTTAATCCATGTTAGTGTAGGTTTTTGTTTTCCTTATGTTAGGGGTATTTATTTTTTCCTACACATTATTTAAGCTTTCTTAGGTTTATTAGATGTGGTCATATGAGGACGTGTGGAAAAATATAATAGCTACATGTGTCACTCTCTCCCCACACATGGTTAGTTGAGTTACACATCCTCTTTTGGCTTGTTGTGCCACCTCTCAAAACTACTATTCCATTTTTACCTGAGTAGTTTATGGGGTAGTTGGGTTTCTCACCCTCTTCTGGCTTTATGTGCTACCACTCTCTTGTCTTCACTTAAGGAGGTTATGCCACCTGTCTTGTCATTTACCAAGTAGGTTATAACCTCCCACCTTTTATGGGTAGTAGGAGTTAATGCACCTCTTGGATGTATTTTCCCTTATTCTTCTATATATTGAGCACTCTCCTCTCACCTTCACCTAGCTCCATTAGTTCAGCTAGTTCAGCTAGTTCGGTGATTGTTTGGTGAGAGTCACGAGAGTATTCTCAAAAGTCTCTTGATTTTTCTCTATTGTTCTCTCATTTTAGATTTCTTTTCATTCCACTATTTTTATCTTCGATCATTTTTTGAGTTTAGTTGCATGTGATCTATGACCAACATCAGATCCTGGCTCGATTCTCGCTTCTCGCATAATCTAAACATGGTATCAGAGCAAGTTTGTCTGGTATAGCTCATTATTTTTCTAAAATTATTTTGAGATATTTGAGACTAATATATTGTTGAAATTTTCCTCAAAATCCAAGTATGCTCTTCTCCTACATCCTCGAATGACCTAGAGAATCATAACAGTTTAAAGGAAAAATAAACATTTGTTTAATCTGGTTTATATATGTATGCACGTTCCTATGAGATCTAGGTGATTAAAGTGTTTTTGGTAATATTGAAGACGTTTTCAACATTTCCAAAGTGTCTAGAAGGTTTTAGAAAGTCAACATTGACTTTTATTTCACCAAAATCAGAGATTGGAGGATACAGTAAAGAAAATCAAAGTTAAAAACTTGATTTTTTACTAGAGCCAATTTCATTTTGGCTTCAAAAATTTGGCTTCCACTCATTTTAAAAAAAAAAAAATTTCTGGGTTTTATTCCCAAGGTCAAAAAACCAATCTGGGTAGTCAGTACATTTTGCAAAAAGTTGATAAATTTTGCAGAAATCGAGTCAAAATAGAGGCATGAGTTGTTTATGATAGGCATATTTTGCACTGTTCTTCAAAGTTGCATAACTTTTGCCTTGGGTGTCAAATTTTCGCAAAAAAGTACTTGTTGGAAAGCTAGAAATGACCACTTTCGATCCATGAAGGTTTGAGTAAAATTTTCTGCCTATTTCAATCAAATATTGTAGGTTGAATCTACTGAATTTTTTTTAATCTTCAATATGTCATATCTTTCAATTTTGTAATCCATTTTTTCAAAAACAAAAAAGTGTTGGAAAGATATTGAAGAGTAAAACACAGCTACAAGGTTATTTTTCCAAATTTTATTTCAAAATTAATTTTTATCAAATATTTTAATTTTGGATGTTAAGAGCCTTATATGCCTTGCAATCTGGAAAAGCCTTGTAAAAGAACAAATCATAAAGTGCCAACATTGTAATATTGGGGGGTAAGTTTTGATACTAGTGAAAAGGGGGGTTCATTGTGTTGAATATTGTTTGCACATATTCTCTTTTTCACACATGCTTTACTGCATCATGGTTAAAAACATTTTAATGGGGTTAATTGTAATCATGAACTAAGATAGAGTTCCACTATTGGGGTTTAATCATGGATATTAGGAATGAATTTCACAAATCTGTTGTAAGGATAAATTCATAGAACTATTTTTCCTAGAAGAAAGGGATAAAGAATCAATGCCTTGAGTAGGATCTACTACCCTATCTCCTAGGACTTGTTTTTGAACCAAATACCTATGAACAAAAGAATGCATGTTTTAACAATAATGACATGGTCTATGGACTAATATGTCTCACTATTTTGAGGATACTCTACATCACATAGAGCACACTAAGTTCCCTTTCATTGCATGGACAATCATCTAGCAGTTGTATGGAGACATTGAATCTTCATTTGAAAGTGATGCTTCCTTGGATGACCAATCACCTACTGAGATTCATGATGCCTCTTCTCAAATGGAAATATCTTCATTGGATGATCAGTTTATATGGTTGACATACATTGATACCCCATCTACATTTGAGTAGACTTTACATCCTCTTTCATTTGTTGCTACTTCAGAGTTCAAAGCTACTTCATCAAGAGCTTTCAGTGATTCCTTGCAATAGGACATACATGGTCTTTAAATTTTAGCATTAAGTGATGATCTCTTGAAAAGTATGTCAGACTTATTTATGGAGACACATATTGTAGATTTGGGAGACACTATTGATGATATTCAGCTTCTCTACAATGAAGTTGAATTTTCTTCAGATTTTGTGAGGGATCACATTGACCCTCCTCTTCATTCTCTACATGATCATTCCTTACAATTTGGTATGAGTGTGGATACTTTGGATAAGAATTTTGAGTCTTTGGCTTATGCTCTACATCAATCTCTAGGAGATTTTGATTTGTCATCTTCAGTAGTGTTTCCTAGAACACCTGATTTGATTGTGGAAACTTTCAGCATCGACATGGGGATACTTGAGCCGACTTTAGATACTTCATTCATTTTGTACTTTCTTCCTACATATTCCTTTTAAGACTTGGGAGAAAGTGTGCATACACCTTTGGTTGTGTTTCTTCCTAAAGGGAGGAATGTTGTTTGATGATTGTGGACCATCTTCTACACCTAGTTTCAAGCATCTACCATTGGATCTCTTTGGGGGGGATTATTCGTCCTTTTACTTCATTTCTCTCTCTATTATGGGGGGCATACTTCCTTTTGTGGGATGGGGCTTCTTCTTCTTTGGGGGGAATTTTATATGTACATGGTTACCTAACATGGCCTCATTTTTTGGGACCCATTTTTCACCCACCTAAGCTACACTTAAGGGGGGGTGTTAGTGTAGGTTTTAATTTTACTTATGTTAGGCGTATTTATTTTATCCTACAAATATTATTTAAGCTTGATTATGTTTATTAGATGTGGTCATATGAGGACAGATGGAAAAATGCAATAGCTACATGTGTCACTCTTTCCCCACACAAGGGGTAGTTGAGTTACACATCCTCTTTTGGCTTGTTGTGCTGCCTTTCATAACCAATATTCCATTTTTACCTAAGTATTTTATGGGGTAGTTGGGTTTCTCACCCTCTTCTAGCTTTATGTGCCACCTCTCTCTTCTCTTCACTTGAGGAGGTTATGCCACATGTCTTGTCATTTACCAAGTAGATGATAACCTCCCACCTTTTATAGGTAGTAGGAGTTAATGCACCTCTTGGATGTATTTTCCATTATTCTTCTATATATTTAGCACTCTCCTCTCACCTTCACCAGTTCCATTAGTTCAGCTAGTTCAACTAGTTCAACTAGTTCAGCTAGTTCAGCTAGTTCAACTAGTTCAGCTAGTTCAGCTAGTTCAACTAGTTCAACTAGTTCAGCTAGTTCGGCTAGTTCAACTAGTTCAGCTAGTTCGGCTAGTTCAACTAGTTCAGCTAGTTTGCCTAGTTCAACTAGTTCGGCTAGTTCAACTAGTTCAACTAGTTTGGCTAGTTCAACTAGTTCAGCTAGTTCGGCTAGTTCAACTAGTTCAGCTAGTTCGGCTAGTTCAACTAGTTTAGCTAGTTCGACTAGTTCGGCTAGTTCGGCTAGTTTGGTGATTGTTTGGTTAGTCATGAGAGTATTCTCAAAATTCCCTTGCTTTGTCTCTATTGTTCTCTCATTTCAAATTTCTTTTCATTCCTCTATTTTGATTTTTGATCATCTGTTCAGTGAAGTTGTATGTGATCTACGTCCAACATTAGATCTCGGCTTCTTTCTCGCTTCTCACAGAATCTAACAATCCAAAAGGTTTGAAGTTTGAAAAACTTGTTGATTTTTGTTTTAAGATGTTTTGGAAATAAACAATGTGTCAAACTTGACTCACAAGTTTCTTGGTGGGATTGCCTCATGCCCTTCATAGTAAAAGAGATGATTTTACATGCAATTAAGGAAAGAGTGTAGAGGTATGTTAAGAATGAAGTCTTAACCTCTACACTTTAACCAAAATTAGACATGGCAAGTAACTTCTTGGAATCTAAGTTCTAATGCACCACTTTGAAAAACTCGTTGGAAGGACAAAGTTGGCCACTACTTAAACAAGGTTCTTAATGAAAACAAACCAAGAACACCATTACACATATTCATCTGCTTGGCCACTTAAGGCATGGTATTAGGTTTAGTATGTTATGGACGCCCCATATTGATGCTAATTTCCCACGATTTCACATCCTTTATTGAAATCCTACCGGTCAACATGCTTGCAAGAAATTTCCTATGAGTTTTATGTTGCAATATGTAACTCATAGTAAGTCCTCTCTTAAGGGCAATACAAAGCATGAAAATATACTTGAGTATTTCTCTTCACCCAAGATCACACGAAGTGCAAGGGGAGTGGATATGTACTACACGTGCACCAAAGCAAATAACATGTACTTGAGTGTTTCTCTTCACCCAAGATTGCACGAAGCATAAGGGGAGTGGATACACACTACAAGTGCATAGAAGCAAAGAAAACACTCATCATTTTAACCCCTTAAAGATAAATGACTTCATTTTAAGCACCAAATGGAAGTGTTTGGTTATTTTTATTCAATTTTAAGCTAATATCACAAAATGAAGATGTAGGGATCCAATTTTAACCAACTTTGAAAGTAAATTTTAAACCCACTGGAAGTTTAGTTGGTCCTAAAACATAAAGAAAAGCAACATATGATGGGTTATAATTGTCTCATAAGTGTAAAATCACTTTTTGCAATGTATGGACAAATGATAGTATGCTTCTTCACTTCAAATGTTTTCAAATCTGCAAAACTAGTTAGCCTCAAAAAAAAAAAAAGATGTTAGTAACATGTTAGAGAGCACATGAAATTAAAAATTTAAAGCACATGTCAAAATTATCTCTCTATTTTGTTTACCAATAAAAAGTATCATTGAAATCAATTGCATCACTAAATTTATCTTGAACACGTCACCATATCAGAAGTGTATCACTCTAGTAAAAATCACGTGTGTTGCTCTACAGTAAAATAGTGACATCAATTGTGTCACTATAATGCATGCAGAGCTATAATGAAAATCATGATGTTAATAAAAACACAATAGTGTCGCTATAATAAATATGCGTTGATGAAATTAAAATATGTGTCATTGAATTAATTATGTGTCTCTAAATTTAAACCAAAGTGAATTTTTGTATAGCGACACATATCAGGTGCGTTGTTGTATCTACAAAACCAAGAACATGAGAATCTAAAGAGAAATTCATCAGATTAGATTGGTAAAGCCCTCTTGCTAGTGCCAAAATGTGACCATTGTCATAATGTGAACAAAATATGATAGTTCCAAATGAATTTAAACCCTATTTAATCCCCTAAGCAATGATCCCAATAAGATATTCAAAATTTCAAAGAACAAGAACCCATTAAACTAACATGAAATCAACATGAAAACATAAGGGAAATCTATTCTAAGACATCAAATCTTATCTTATTGGGGGAGTAGTGATGTATTGATGTGGAATAGAGACCTTTTCCCATTCCCTTGAATAATATGAGCTTGTTTCAATCGATTTTATTGAAGAAAACTAACAAAACCAATGAGATATTTACGAAACATGATAAATGTCTAGTTTAGCATGATAAAGATGAGTTCTAAATGCTAAAATGCTTGATAAAATGGGTGGAATCTATGCTATATGCAAACAAAATTAAAATCTGTAAGCCATGGATGCATGTGAATTTGAATTTCAACGGCATAACTTTGCTAGCAAAAGATGGATCCATTTCTCTCCAAACATGGTGATGTATTTATAGGAAAGCAAATGAAAAATCATGCCTGGATCAGATTGATTTGATCTATCAATGGTCGATAATGCATGAAGGATGAAACATGGATCAAGGATTCTCATCAATGGATGAGAATCAAAGATCACATGGGTCAAGGAAAGATCAAGGGATAAGAATGATTCAAACATTGAACACACTTTGTAACAACTTTGAAAGTTTGTTATAAATTTTATTTGAAATAAATCATTCCTTTATGGAGAAAAATAGGATCTAATATTCCTTTGGAATATTCCCTATGCAAGTGGATCGGAGGGGAAATTAGCAATTTAGTAATTAAAACTAAATTTGAATGTTCAAGCTAGAGAATAATATGATATCCACTAAATAATTCATTTATTTAATGAAAAATGAGTTCAAAATTACATTTAATTAAATAATAAAGATTATTTAATGAAATTAGAGGAAACAAGGTTTAAATTAAGTAATTTGATTTATTTAATTAAAGAGGGTGAAGTGTTAGTGCAAGAGGGGGTGAATTAACCCAATTAGGTCAATTATATTAATAGGTAAAGATGAGGCATTTGATTAAATAACTTGGTTAATTTAATCAAACAAGCAAAAATAATATGGTTTTCATGATGAAATGATGTTAATATATCAGAATCAAGTGTGTAATACCATTCAAGACATTTTTAAGTGTCTACAGGTATTTTATTGATGCTTTATTTTTCTATTATTTGCTATTCATGAAATCAAATTGATATAATTTTCATTCTATTATCAATTTTATATAATTCTATAGCAATTGCACATCTTTTTGTGTTAGTTCAAAATATTTTGGTGAAGTTTTTATCCTATCCGATTTACATCTATTTTCAATTTGATAGAAACAAAGATTTTAAACTTTCCAAATTTCTTGTTTCAGTTCATTACTATTATCTAATGTATTCAGTAGAGAAAATGATATAATTACATGTGGAAATATATTATAAATCATTTGGATTTAGTTGCACATTACTCGATTTCCATTTGGTGCATGTTGGTGTTTACTTTAGATTACCCGATTTGTCTAACATTAATTTTGATAAAAAATAATATTTTCATATTTGAGATAGTTGGTTATGTGGGATATTATAAGATTAATAATATTTGATTTTTATTTTAATTCGGGACATTACATTGTGTCTAATTTCTCTTGCCTTCCTAGTCATGGCTTAACTAAACATTATCATTTCATCAACAAATTACAAATGAGTGTTGTTCCACTTCATCAGTGAAACTTTAGACCTTTTAGATTCTCATTACCACCTCAACCTTAAGAGCTTGACTCAAGATTTTAACGAAAAATAAGAAACATAAAGGAAGAAAAAGGATTTCCTTACTTAAGGTCACACTTAGCTTGAGAAAAAATGGTAGAGGATTCATTGATTAAAAGAAAGAAGGAGGAATTAGAGATGCAATTATATATAGAATCAATTACACACTTACAAAACCTAAAAATTATTATAACATGGACAATAAACTACAATGAGAACCTATCATGATCCTTATTAATGTCCAAATTTAGGATCATGTCATTTTTCATCAGTGATAACTTTAAGAAACCCCCCTCAAAAAAAGATGTAAAATCTTGGCGAATCTTTCACTTTTTTACGAAAAATGATTAATTTCTATTGGTGAATCTTTCCTTTTTTGAAAAAAATATTAATTTTATTGGCGTTATTTTACATCACTAAAATTTTACAGAAAATTTTGGAAAATATTGAAAAATAATAGGAAAATGTATTAATTATGATAGCAAATCCATCCAATCTAAAAAAATAATTCTTATGGAAAAGTAGGGGCCAAAGGGTGCAAATTATCAATGGATTTAAGGGGTAGACTATAATATTTACTTGCCAGCATTGATTTAAAATATAATCTAACAACCCTCATTGTATTCTACCATGTAAAATGAATTCTCAATCTATAATGCTCATGGGGCCCAAAATTTCTTGTGGATTGCTTTTTTTAAAATAGGGGTAAATGCTTTTAACCTGGAGCTATGAATTGATGAGGTCACAAATGGGAGACCTCATCCCCAATATAAATTATCAACAATTATGCCCTAATGGGGTTTGAACCTTAGGGGAAAGAATAACAACACAACAACTCAACCATCACACCATGCCACTATTAGAAAATTTGTTTTGGATTGTTGATCTAATGATCCTCATTGTATTTTGTGAGGTTTAAAATATACCCACAATCCATAATTCTCATGGAGCCCGAAATTGTAGTCTCCATAAGAATTACACATCATAGGTATATTTTACCTTATGAAATACAACAAGGGCCATTATATTATATTGTAAATCAATGGTGGAAACAAAATATTAGAAATATGTCCCTAAAGCAACTAATAATTATGATATACTATTGGTGAAATAATATAGATTTCTACTATAATTTATAAAATTTAGGATAATTTAATCTAATCATGTATCAAATATTATGGTAAATTTTTTAGTTAAATTTTTTAATAAAATAAATTCTTTGGAGATTTAAATAATACTATCATAAACTTGTGTTAAAAAGTTGCAATTCAAGTCACATTATAGCTCAAACTATTAGCTAATTTTGGATTCCTAAATTTCAACTATTAGTCAATTGATGAATATTAGCCACTAAAAAATCGTTGTTTTCATCTTATGTCTAATTTAATTTATAGTCTTATCAGCAACAATAATTCCATCCAAGATCTTCCTCACCTTTAAGAACTCACTTTTCTCTTCAAAGATTATATCACCTAGATACTTCTTAAAATGCATATTCATGACTTTGGTGATAATTCTATAAATTTTATTATAGAGGATTATCAATCTAAATTCATAAAAAAAAATGAGTCTTATTATTTGACATCCAAGCCACAAAGGTGAAATTACATCCTTTCAACATCAAATTTCTTGATCTAAACTGAAAATCCTCCCTCACAATATATTAGAAATTATGAAAGATTGTTTCTTGTAAGCTATTTGGACCTAAAACCTTCCTAGATCCAAAAGAGAATTTTTTTTTAGTTTCGTCTAGGGAGAAGGCTCACTTTCATAATTCATCTCTTATTTGGTAACAATTACAAGAATATTATTTAAAAAACTAACTTGACTTCACCATCAACCAAAGAGGGGGGAGAAAGCATATATTTAAAAAAGTATAGGTCCATCCTTTTGATAACCTCCATGTGACCATCATTGAAACATAAGGGATTTAAATGCTAGTGATCCTTTTCCATTGTCTCCTCCTATTGTTAGAGAGATGAAATAATGTTATCTTTGAGATTTCAAATTAGTAAATTTAAGTATTTGAATATATATATATATATATATATATATATATATATATATATATATATATATATATATATATATATGTGGTAGTTGGGTTGGTAGTTTATGTACAAATATATTATTTTTACTATTCATTAAATATTTTTTAGAGTTTATCCTTAGGTATTTTTAATTGGATTGAAATTTTTATGTAATTTTTGAATGAATTTATGTTATTGTTTTACATTGTTCTATAATTGTATGCATAAGTTAAGAAATTATATTTGAAAAAACAACATACTGCTAAAAGAGATTAATCAAAAGATTGTTTCCCTTTACAATATGCACAACTTGACTAAGAATAAGGAAAATATTATTAACCCTCTAATCTAGAGGTAAAATATTATAGATGAGATAGGGTAGGAATATTATGCACTTGTAATTATTATCTTCAAATTTTATTTTATTCCAAAAGGCCTACAATACTAAAATAGTTCAAATATTAGGAATAGATCAACCTATAGTTTATTGTCTTTGAAAAATTACATCTAATTCTATCTTCAAGTTGATATTTGACTTTTATATTCATGTATGTGGTTTCATGTAAATGAAAAATATGCTCTTTTAAAAAGTATAGTAAAAAAAATATTTTAGTTACAATATCATTTATTAATCAAAATATTGACTAAAATATTTAATAATAAATTTATTACAATTGAATATATCATATGAATATGTTTTACCATTATATTTCAAATAAAGACAATAATGTATCCCTCAGAATATTTTACTTTTAAAACATATACTTCATACCTTTGTCTTTAAGACATATCCATAAGACAAATATTTAACTTGGGAAAGGGAAAATCTTTCATCCCTAAACATTATCATCTCAAAATTTAAAAATAAAATGTATATTAATACTTTCATTGTCTTGTTATATTTATAAATTCTCTTACATCAAAAAATTTAAAACTTTTTACAAATTCATTCATATCTTTTTAAAAATTGTCTAATTATGTAGCCTATGTTTAAGGTTTTATAAATGCAATTTGGTCTCAAAATTGTTGCAATGGTTTTGTCATTGCACCAAAAGACTGACCTATTAACGTCTAATACAAACACCAAATTTTCACAAGATCCACATTAGGCGGTTAAGCCATGTCACAAATCTAGAGGGAGATGTTGAATAACCAAGGGGATAAAGATTCCAACCTTCCAACAATCCCCCCAATGTGATCATGGGATTCAAACCCATGACCTTGCTCTAATACCATTTGTTGCAATAGATTTGTCGTTGCATCAAAAGATTGACTTATTAATGCCTAATACAAATGCCATATTTATACAAGATCCATGGGAGACTATTAAACCATGTCACAAATCTAAAGGGTTACACTAAACAACCAAGGGAATGAAGGAACCAATCTTCCAACAATATCGCCCACCTCCCTACCCCCTCTACCCCCCCACCCCGCTCTTAGTAGATTGTGTGCCCTTCAAAAATAATGTACAAAAAGAAAACCAATAATTTGATATTTTATGATAATAAAAAAATTATTCGCTTGACATATTTTATTAGAGGAAATAATTTTGAATGAATTTATGTTAGTATATATTTCCGATATAATAAAAATTAAGATAGTCCTAAATTTATCAATAATATTATATAGTTTTTATGCATCTTATGTTTCATGTCATAATTTTGTTTTTCATATTAGTGTTGAATAAATAGTGTGGTACAAATGTGAGACTTTTAGAATAAAATATTTCATCACTTCCTATTTAAAAAAAATGTATTACTATCAAAATATATCATCTTGAAACTTATGGTCCATACTCAACCATGAGATTATTTCCTCATTTTAGTTTTTTTTTTAACAATTAAATATTAAAATTTTATCATACTTAATAAAAAAACTTAGAATATAAACTTAAAAAGAAATTTAAAATCTAATTTTCATACAATCTAATTTTGTCAATATTGATTGCGAAAGACTCACATTCATAGATATATTGAGGGTAGATCATTGTACATGACCTACCTTCACATATCAAAAATATGTACACACAAAAGATAGTTCATATGTTACTTTATGAAAGTAAGAAGATGATCACTTACAAGCATAGTCAATTTTAAAAAATTGAATAATCCAATAAAACTAATAATAAAATTATTTATATATATATATATATATATTAGAAGGATTTTAAATGTTTTGGTCTATTTAAAACAACTATTACTCTAAAATTTAATGTTCTTTTGAATCAATGATCTATAGAAAAAAAATGAATTATTTTCAATTATAGTGCAAGTGCACTTGATAAAATTTAATGAATAATATAAATTAATTGTGTCTAAAAGATGGAAAATTGTAAAGAAAATAATATTTCCACATGATTAATTTTTTTAATAAAATAGACCTTAATCTATTTTTAAAATCACATTATTTGACATTGTTCCTAAACTTTCCTTTATTCTACATATAATAAGTCAAGATAATTTATAAATATTAAAAACTTAATTTTCTTTATTTATCCAAATTCATTCCTCAATCTTTGTTTTTTTTTTTGCATATCTCTAGTAGAAGAGATTTTCTTTGTGTCATGCTTTAGTACATGATACAAAATTTTATCTTTTATTAAATAGGACACTCTTAAAGTTTCTACATATGTTTAATCTATTTTCAATTTGAATATTTATTATATGAATATAAACAAATAATATAAATCTTATTTGGATATTACAATAAGAGAAAATATAGCTTTATAAGGTAATGGAGTATGAGATATTATCATGTCATAAATTGTATTTTATTTTATTTTATTATTGAACAAAACAATAGCACAAAGAATAGCTGACTCATTGTATTTTTTTCTCCTAAATTTCTCTCATATTTTGATGAATAGAAGATGAGTAAATATTCTATATTAAATGAATGATAAATTTAGTCATTTAATTATGTATTTAAATAATTATATATTGTTACTATACTATGTTACCATTCTTACTACTCAATGTGTATGTATAGAGAAGGTTGTAATGGACTCAAACTAATATAATACAAATATAAAAACACAAGAGTCAAAGAATTGAGTTTATAATATTTCTTTGTAAAAACATGCAAATCTTGAAATTTTGTGTGTTAATAATACTCAATATATATGTATATCTATTAATATAATTGAAGGCATTCTACAATTCATACAAACCCATCTTAAAAGAGTTTATGATGATTCTATATTAATAATTCTATTTGATACGCTTGATAAGGGGCTACGCTTGATAAGGGGCTAGCACATTAGGCAACCAAGTGGTGACACATAAGTAGTGGAGTTGGGGGGTTGGCAGAGGATCAATCATCAATGCTAGTTTCATTATTATGAGCAAGGTTTTCCCTATAATTTGCCTCCCTCACTCGACATGTATAAATTGTCTTTGTTTCAGTCTCTAAGACATATACAAACTTTATGGGCTTTGCCCAAAGCTTGATAGAGTCCCTAATCCCCAACCAAAATATTAAAAAAAAAAACAAAATCTATTTGATAAAATCTAATATAATAATAATATATACAATATATAAAAGTTGTCTTTCCCTCCTCCAATACTATTTTAGAACTTCTATTAATCAACTAATAACTATAATAACTAACACCTCTATATATATATATATATATATATATATATATATATAAACTAACTTGTAATATCTTCTACTATAGCAATTACACTTTATGCAATTAGTAAATATACCTACTATACATCTTAATTTATTAAAGATAAAACATTACAAAATTTTGGATAACATAGAAACAAGAAATCTGTAACTCAACCCAACTAATACTATTACGTTTGTCGTATTGGTGTTATAAGGTTAGTAACAACTAGTTTTTCACGTCATCGTCTAGGTAAGTGAAGAATGTTTGAAAATGCCTATCTTTTTGTCAGAAAACTCGTTAATGCCTGTAACAAAGTCCGCAGTAATGATCTTAGAGAATCTAGTCATGTGGGCATTATGTTAGATTGTAATAGCAGGTCCCACATAACCGGTCCGTCCGTGAATCTTGGCCATAGTCAGGGGAAGTCAGTCTTGCTAGAAAGTTTGAACGTTCCATAGAAAGTTACATGTCATAATTTTGATTACAGCTAATAAGGATATTCATAACTACTTTCCAAAAAAATAATGAGATAGTATGATTTAGTAAAATTGCAAGTAATAGAAATTATGACATCTAAAAGAATTTTAAAATACTTTAAAATTACAACTCTTAATCTTTTAAATTATTTGATTTCATAAATGTGATTAAAATTTCTTATTTTTATTTTATTGATAGAAATAGGTATAGTTTTCATTTTATATGAAAATAATGACAATTTTATAAATATAATGGTTAGAATCTAGAAAAGGTATTATTCATTTTTTTGTTGGCTACTCTTTTTATTTGAGCTATCAATTTAGATATCAGGACATAATAACCTGGCCAAAATAACCCTAGAGAGAATAACCCGACCAAAATAACTCAAGGACAAAATAACCCAGGCTCATAATAACCCATGGACAAAATAACCTGTGGTCAAAATAACCCATGGATAGAATAACCCATGTTCATTTTAAATCAAGCTAGTAAACTAGAAATGACATAAAATAAATTATAAATATAATTGTGAGGCACTATAGAGGCTATTTAGGTCATTTTTAGACCATATATCCATTATATACCCCTAAAATAACCTTAAAACACCTTTATTATGCTTAAATAACCTATAAAATGGTAAATAATTATAAAAATAAAGGCAATTTCGTGGGAATAAGTTGATTAAGAGTTATTATGAAAAGATATAAATGAAAAGGCATTAAGAAGATATATAAAGTGGTAGAATTAAGAGAAGTAAATAAAGGAAGAAGAGGAGAAGAAGTAAGAGTGTGTAGAGTGATAAGAAGAGGAGAAATCCAAATTCATAAAAGAAGATATCTTGTAATATATTTTTTTGAACATTATTTTAAATTTTCCTAGGGTTTTCTAAAAGAGTGTACAAAAAATCAATATAAGTTTTAGGGAACCAACACATTCTTCATAATTTTTAATATATACAATGCCTCTTCAATTTTTAACAAGTCAAAAAAAACAAGAATTTACTTATTGTAGATGGTTACACATTTTTGTTTCATCGACAAGGCATCAATAAAACAATTTGGTGTTGTGTGGAATATTTTACAAGTAAATGTTCAAGTCGGTGCTATACTACGACACAAACAAAATCTGGTGATGTGATCCAGGATTTAGTGAATTGCTTCAAGCATCGCACAACTCAGTTTGGAAATTCATCAAAGCAGTGAAAAAAGAACAAAGTCTCAAAGAGAATAGAATAGAGAAATATATGATTGGATACATTGGGCAACCAAGCAGGAAAAAATAATGTGAACTCAAAGAAAAACTAAAAAGATTGGTTGATGGTTATGACAACCATAACATTTTAGATTATATAAGAGGCATCACTCATAATTTGACACTTTAATTGAAAATTTTAATAATAAAGTTTTTTTAGCAACATACATGTAATTTATAATTTTTTTTTCCTTTCTCTATATTCTTATGGGGATATTTTTTCCATGGGTTATTCTGACCACGGGTTATTTTGGCTTGGGTTATTATGACCTTGGGTTATTTTGTCCTTGGGTTATTGTGACTGGATTATTTTGTCCAGGGTTATTTTGGTCGGGTTATTATGTCCCGTAACCATCAATTTATATGAGTTTTCTAATCATAGACTCTTGATATCTTCTCATGTCATCTTCATCCTCCATTTGTTTGAGTTATTTACGTGTTTGTGAATTTGAGTGTCCTCACATTGACTAGAATATTAAATTTTCTTTTGTAAGTATTGTATTTCATTTTATATGTTGGGGATAAACACAATTAAAATATTACATTTATTAGTATTGAATATTTTTGGTATATAAATTGTTAGTATTTATTTTATGTTAATTTATTTTTTAGTGTCTAATCAGTATGACATGATTTATTTTATACAATTAATTTTTTTCTATTTTAATCTTTTATTTGTAATTTAGGTTGGGATTTATGAATTATTTAGAAATAAAGGGATTATCTTTTGGAAGTCGTTGTCAAAGGAAACCACATCTATAACTACCTTCTAAACCATGGAATCAATGGGATATTAATGCAAGAGTAGAAATATATAAAATAGTCTTATATTTATGTAATATAGGAATAAAGTATAATAGAAACTAGACAATGACCCCAACCTCAAAAACTACAACACAAAAAACCATATCCATAATCCTTTCAAACGAAACTAGGAAATAGTTGAACAAGAACCATCAAACGAACATACATAGAAAAGAGAACAATCCATCGAGGGACAAGGAAATACACAAGCCTTAGCCCACCACCCAAATTTTTAACACTACAATTTAAATCATTACAAGTAGCACAAGAAGAACCCTTTCCTAGAGGAGAGACTACAACCTCCTCCACATACTTGTCTAGAGAATGTAGGAATAACCTCCACCAAAATAGATACCTTTGCACTCTTAGTGATAGCTTCCTCAAACCTTTATAGGACAATCTACCTTCATTTCATCACATGCAAATGGTCCAAAACATTATTGAGATACACTTTAGCCTAGTGAATTGCATATTCCATATCATCATCAAGGAGGAAGGAGCCAGTGGCATTTGACAATAAAGAGGCTTAATTAAATAATGTATTCTCATCAAAAAAGATCATCTACCCATGTATATGAATTGGATCAAAAAAATGGTCATGGAAAATTGAATACTCACACAGCCCGAGCCCAATCTAGATCCTTTACCAACTCCCAAATATGAACCACCTAGTGCCATAGATCAATATTTTTTATTTTCCACCCCAAACATGCCATAAATTCTACAATCATCTCTTCACTATAGTACTATCACGTCCTCCTTAATCCCCCTTTATTTTTCAAAGAGGCATTCTTGGCCACCTCAACATGATTTTAGGATCTCCCATGCTAAGCCCTAAAAGAAAACACCATCTAGTAACTAGAGAACCTACCTTCTAGAGATCAAACTCAAAGAAATGAATGGAAAACTTGTCTTGAACTACACTATTATTGTCAAAAGATAATAATCATTAATGTATCTACCTCAAATGAGAGTATTATCTCATCTAACACACATAGGATCTAACAATATCATAACATACAATGCACCTTCACCACCCCTTATTGGGTCATACACACTAGCATCATTGTAAGAAGTAGAAGCACACTAGGTAGAAAGAATTCACTCCAAATTTTATAAGCCATCAACTCCTTCACCTTGATAGATCAAATCCAATATTAGTGTCCTAGTCAACCACAATGTTGCTAGACCTACCAATGTGATTGAATGTGATCTTATCAAAGGAACTAGTGATTACCCTAGCCTTAGAAATGAAAGTGTCTAAAATATAATTACTATAGTATCCTCCTTTCAAAATATCAATCACAATCCTAGAGTCCCCCTTCCACATATAGGAACTCTCATCCCTTCTCCTTTGTAATACTCAACCTCTACAAAAATCTCTAGAGATTTGGCCATGTTATCAAAATCTGCCCCAAAATTATATGCCAAGATGCTAAGAGGTTTCTCATGATAATATATAAAAATACAACCCCCTCCAATAGCACTAGGATTTCCTTTAGTCACAATATCAAAACTACTTATTATCCATCCCTTATCAAGGAAAATCCATCTTATATATGGAAACAAGCCACTACATTATCCCTTTCCTCCAACCTAAGAGTCTAATGCATCTCAAGATATCAATCCCCCAATTCCTTC
Organism: Sequoia sempervirens; assembly: GCA_007258455.2. NCBI lineage: Eukaryota > Viridiplantae > Streptophyta > Pinopsida > Cupressales > Cupressaceae > Sequoia > Sequoia sempervirens. Next base: position 111,341,193 of record VDFB02049217.1, on the reverse strand, counting down.
ATAGAATATTTAAATGAATCTTGAAGTTTCTCCATAAAGTCATCATATCTTGTAAGATCCATCCATTTATTTTTATCTAAATATTTGATACAATCAAGGCTAAAAAAATCTCAAATGTACAAAATAGCCTACTCATGGTTTAATCCCAATGCTAGATTTCTAATGTTCATGGTAATAACCTAGAAAATCCCCCATATGTGAAAACCATGACCAGAAATATAGATAAGACGGGATGAATGAAAAAATGGCCATTAGATTCCTCATTTGAGAAACAAAGCACACACTTGCATATACCATCTTTAGTTGAGCTTTTAAATTCTATCCCAAGTAAGAACCCATCTATTGGCCATAATCTAAAGGAAAGCACTATATTTATAGAGACACCAATGAAACCAAATTTTAGAAATAAGAAAAATATCATCCCTAGATCCCTCTTAGAGAGGAGGAGATATTCATTTCAAGACATAACACCACCACTCTTACTCTTATCCCAAGTAATATAATCTTCCTTCTCCAAACTAGGGATGTGTCATTTATAAAGATAAACATTTAGAATATTTCACTAAAAGATTAAATCAATAACAAGGGGAACCAAATTCAACCACTCTACATGACCCCCCAATTCTCAAATAACCACTGAACCCCCTATCTCCTAGCTAAATTTTCAAAATAACTAGCTAGAGGCCTAAAGTTCTATCCATATCAATAAGTGTAGAACTATTAATTTAAAAATATCTCTAAAATTAAATTGTATCACCTTTGCCCAACATCCATCCAAATATAGCAATAAAAATTTCTAACCTGGAGTTATAAATACCTAAACCAATGGGAAGGACAATCCTCTCTTTAAAATAGTTTCAATGGCCCCAAAGTTCATTTTTAAATTCTCAATATAACTTCCAAACTAATCTCAACCCAAGAGACCTATTCATATGTTTGCACTATCTAAATCACATACCTCCATCTTTATTTGGGTGGCACATATCATCCCGCTTCACTAAATAATTTATTTTGAGCTTCCTATATGTCACATCATATCTAGAATTCCTCAAGGTATTCTCAATCAAAATTTCCACCTTACTATTAATATGATAGATAGACATAAATAAATTGGAACTACAAGAAAATACGTTTTAATGAGATTAATCCTACAAACTAAGGACTACTATCTCCCCTTCTAAGAAATAAGTTTACCCTAGATTCTACCAAAAAATTATATTCCAATTGAAAATCCAACCTATCAATTAGAGGCATCCCTAGATATCTACTAGGAAATTTATCCACCTTCAACCCAAAAATCCTTTAGATCTCAAGACATTCCAAATAATGTTTTATAAATAAAATCCATAAGAGGGTAAACCTTCCACCCTACTCCCTTCTCAAGGTTCTCTAACATGTGTACAATTTCTCTACCCTAATTGCTCATGACTTCACCAATTAATAAGGTGCCATAAAAAAATCATAGGTGAGCAATGTCCCTCTCCTTTGCTAAAACCTATAGGCCTTAAAAAATATCATTCCCCATGTAGACACCTAAAATTGACCACTTGCATTTGGTCAATTTTATCCCATATTTCATCTGATTTCCCATCGTTTAGACATTAATTAAATAATTTTATTATTTAATTAATATTACCTATACATATCCCCTAATTCTTCCTAAGACCTAAAGTAATTAATTAAATATTCAATTTCTTACCATACTTTACCCCTTTCCTCCCAAAATTAAATGAATATTTCTATTTATTTAATCTAGCTATCATATCTCTCTACATGAATTAAACAAAATTATTTAATTCCCCATTTTCTCTCTTCAAATATCACAGCTTCCATATTTTTCCACTTTCTTCTAATCACATAGAATTAATCCTAATCCCTACCTAATCTACCTCTAATCATTTGCACATTCCCTAATCCATGATTAAGGAAAAGTTCAGCCCCTTTCCTTAAATGTCCACCCATCTAGTACCCCTCATTTATTAATAATTCCCTTTTTGGAAGGGAACCCCACATGGGTTTTCCTTCCAAAGTACTTCTGAGGAATTAAAAATATTATTTTTAATAAATCTAACTGCAAAGTTTAATGGAGAATTTGAACCCCCTATGAGACGTTGTGACCCTTGTAGGGTTTGTGGCTCCCATGATGGGGCAACACTCTATGAGCCCAAGTAGTAATTAATTTATTTTTTTATACAATTTTTTTTTTCTTTACCAATTACAATCATTAAAACAAAAATAAGATCCACCTAATAATACATTTTATATTCAATTGTGTGTGTATTAGTGATTTTTTTAGTGGCTAATATTTTCCAATTGGTTAATAGTTGAAATTTGGGAATCCAAAATTGGCTAATAGTTTAGGCTACAACGTGACTTGAATCACCACATTTTTACAAAATTTTAATATAGTATTATTTAAACTACCAAAGAAATTATTTTATTAAAAAATTTAACTCAAAAATTCACCACAATATTTGATACATGATTAGATCATATTTACCTAAATTTTATAAATTATAGTAGAAATCTATATTAATTTGCTAATAGTAAATATCATAATTATTAATTTCTTTAGAGCCATATTTCCAATCTTTTGTTTCCACCATTTATTTACAATATAATCTAATGGCCCTTATTGGATTCCATAAGGTAAAATGTACCCACAAGCTGTACTGCTCATGGGCCCCATAATTTTGGCTCCCATGAGCATTATAGATTGTGGGTACATTTTACCTTGCATAATACAATGAGGGGCATTAGATAAATTATCCAAAAGTAATAAGGCTCCCCATGATAATTACAAATCATGGGTACATTTTTCCTTGCAAAAAATAATGGGGGCTATTAGATTATATTTTAAATTTAAACCAATGGTGGAAAGTAAATATTATAGTCTACCCCTTAAACCTATCGATAATTTCCACCCTCAAGCCCTTACTTTTTCATGAAACTTTTGTTTAGATTGAATGGATTCACCATCATAATTTATGCATTTTCCTATTATTTTTCAAGATTCACCAAAAATTTCTACAAAATTTTAGTGATGTAAAAAAATCACCAATAAAATTATTAATATTTTTTTTGAAAAAAAGGAAAGATTCACCAAAATAAATTAATATTTTTCCTAAGAAAATGAAAGATTCACCATGATTTTATATATTTTTTGAGGGGGGTTTCTTAAAGTTATCACTAGTGTGTATATATATAACTCATAGTTTATAGTATATGTTTCCTTAATCTATACAAGGGTACATAAAATTTAGGATTTGTTCACCTACCATATATTCAATATGGACAAGTATACATATCATTCTTTTTTCCTTTTTCTATGTAGGGAATAATTTATAAAAATGTATATCATCTTAAACTATAAATAGAAAATGTTAAACTAATTTTATGATTAATAAGAGATAAAACTCTTGATTTACGCGCATATAGATAAACATATATATATTTATATATATGATTTTTTTATATTGGTTCAATGACAAGGAGTTAACTGAAATCACTAATTACAAAAATGAAGAGGATGACAAAAAAAGATAAATTCAAGGATACAAATTGTTTTCTTTACTAAGAGGAAGAAGTAAATACTATAACAAAACAAATTCATTTAATTAGACAATATGAGAACTATAATTTCCAAATTTTATTTCTTCATATAAATATATAGTAATAAAAATATTCATATGGGTGATCCCACAATACTGGTTTATAATTTTGGCAAAACTAGACATTTAACTATTTTTTTTTAACTAGATATTCACTTTTGGGAACCTATAGCTGCTAAACCATGAGGAATTTGAAGATGATGCAAACTAGTGATTTGTGAAATTTTGTCTATAGATTCTATATATATGTATATATATATATATATATTTTAAATTTTTGGAATCAAATTGCATTTATTTTTCCATCTCCTTCAAAAACTAATTTTTAACAGTAAACACCATTTTTAAAGAGTGGCATGTACTTGCTAACACAACTTTTTTCTATGAAGGATGAAATTCTTTTTTTTTTCAAATTTAGATTTGTAACTACGATATCTAGTGCATGCAATTGGTTTCATAGTGTTTTATTGAATACTTTTTCTTAATTAAGTTTTGAAGTTAGACCAGTTACAATTCAGACATAGGTTTACTTGCTAACACAACTTTTTTTGTATGTATCGAAATTTGATTTTTTTGTTGGATCAAGGACATCAATATCTAGTGCATAGATATTTTTTAGAATTATTTTTTGATAATCTGTTATTTTTCCACATGTGCAGAATAGAGAGCTTAATTTTCAATGAAAAACATATGTTTAATTAAACTAAAAATAATACATATTAAAACCAAAATATATAAAATTGCCCGTTAAGGGGCCAAGTTGGGTTAAACTAGCTGCAAAGGTGTCAATGGTGGTTGCATGGGAAAATCCAAGGTAAGGTTGGTGGAATGTAAACTTTGATGGTGCATCAAAAGGGAATCCTAGACCATCAGGTGCAAGATTCATCATCTGAGATTGGGAAGGGAATGTAATAGAATTTGGGGCGAAGAAGTTGTTGGAAGGAACAAATAACATTGCCAAATCCTTAGCAACATTATTGTTGATTAAAATTGGGAAGAAATTGGGAGCTTCAAGAATACATTTAGAAGGTGATTCACTCATCATTGTTCAAGAAATAATGAAAGGGGAGATAGGTGCATGGCACATTCATAATGCAATTGTGAAAATTAGAGAGGAATTAAACTCATGTGAATATTTTGTTGTAAATCACATAAGGAGATCTAGTAATTCAAAGGCCAAGATCCTATCAAAATAGGGTTTAACTTTTAGAGAGGTTGGTGAATTAAGAATAAAAGATTTAAGAAATATGGTTTTAATGGTTTGAGATAGTAAAGATGGCAAGGATGCGACATTAATTAAGTGAGTTTGAGGAAAAATTGAAGTAAGTTGACATGATTGGAGAATGATGCAGAGGTTGGTGGTGGCATCCCTAGTACAAGTGGTAATTAAGAATGGTTTGTGTTGCATTAAGAATTTCATTACCTCTCAGCCCTTGATTTTTGATGAAATAATTGGAGTTTTGTGTGGAGAAGAAGGCACAAGAAAATTGTGATTGTGGTGGCGGCATTATTACAACAGAGTTCAAATGGAGGCCAATTTCACTCTTCAATCGAGGAGGCAACTGAATCCGTTTTATGGTGATGCCTTTGGGCAGAGATTAATGGGAATGTTCTTATTCACTAATGGGAGATTGGTGCAAAGTGTGTGAATGATTTTGGGGAAATACTTTGGAAATTTAAGGCATAGATACAGGAGGAATATGGATGTATATTCTTTGATAGCAGCATGGGATTGAACCTAGGAGAATCGATAAGCACAGTGAGAGAAGTGATGGAAATGATTGTGCATAGAGACTTTTTGGAAGGATTGGAATCAGTACTAGAATGGGAAATTCTAGGAGAAAGTTTGGACATCCAGGAAGGTCTTGAGAATGAGGAATTGGAAGGGTCATAAGGATGCATTCCTTTCATGTGTTGGTCAGAGGGAGAGATTAAAATTAGTACAGAGAAGAGAAAAGGCTCAGCTAGAAAGCTCTGAAGCTCTTTGTAGAGATGATGAAGGTGGAAGCCATTATCTCCCAAGTGAAAGTAGAAGAAAAGCACATGGAAGCTGAAGGATAGAAAGCAAGGAAACAAAGGGAGAAAGTAGTACAAAAATTTGGACTGGAAATAGGTAGCACATGAGTTAAATTGTGTAGCTCTCTTAAAGCTCTTACAAAAGTAATGCATGACTGTTACTTTACTTTTTGGTTTGTTGGGGGTTGAACCCTATTGAGGATGTATTTAGATTATAGTTTGAAGGGTAAAATGACTTATTGAAGCATATGTGGATGTATGTAAGGTAGTTCCAGATAGATTTTGAACTGGTCTTAGGTAGCTAGGGTTATTGTTTTAGATGTTAAGCATATTAATATGCTTTTGGTGAAAAAAAAAATAGTTGTAGGAGTTTTTTGGATGGTTCATGAAATCTTTGAAGCAAACAATGTAATTTTTTTTCAAGCAATACAAAATCCTATTACCGACCAAAAAAAAACCAAAATATATAAAATTATATTTAACAGATAGCTCATTCCAAGGACTATTATCATCCAGTTGGGTCTGCAAAGTTTCCTCCATTTCCATCCTCAACTTGAGCTTCAAAAGGAATTTTTTTGTAGAAATTTAGTAGAAGAGGGGGAGAAGGGAAAAAGGGGGGGTTTTCTTGAATCCCTTTCAAGTGAAGGGGGTTCACTAGAAGGGTGGTGCACTAGAAGGGTGGTTCAAGTGAACCCCCTTTTTTCTTCCATTTTCCTTTATTTCATAAGAGAAACCTCACCAAAAGGGGTTCAAGTGAACCTATCTTATAAAAGGGGTTCACTTGAAGGGGGTTTGAGAAAACCCCCCTTTTTTGGGTTCACTCGAACATTCCACTTTGAGTGAACCCCTAAAAACTTGAATTTTTGTTTTTAGGAGCATTTTTGCAATTTTCATTCCTCAATATAATTGTAAACCAGTTTTGTTGGATCATCCATATCTTTACATTATAACTTACAAAACTACTTCATTTGTAAATAAATTACACACTGAACATGTATTTAATACAACTATTCAAATTCCTACAAGGCATGTATATATTAGAATAATTGAATTTAACAAAGAGTTTTACAATGCTTTCCCATACTACTTGCAAAATAAATTTAGAAGGAAATCTAATAGTAGAGCCATCTTATTTACAAAAAAAAGAAATACAAATTTATCTCTTACATTATATATAGGGAGACTTAACACAACAAAGGTTCCACAAGTATAAAAAAACATACCCAACCACCACTAATAAATTTTACAAGAACCCTTTTCATGGGTTCTTTTATCACAACTTGAACACAAAATTTCACAAGGATGGTAATGATCTTCCAATATAACAGTATTTCTCCACAATAATCATAAAAACCTACATAATAAACAACAAGAATATTTTTCCACATCCCAATGGGAGCTAACCTCTCAACCATACGACTAAAAGTAGTCCACCTCCAAGATTGGAGGTCAAAAGGATAACTAGATTCAAGATAACACAAGCCATAAAAAATAATAACCTCATTTTTCACAACCATTAAATTCATAAATCGCCTAATGAAAATCAAGTTTCCCTACACATTGATCATTTTTATGATGAAAATCACATTAATGGGAGTTGGAACTACACTCTACGAGGACTATTATCATAAAAAAATTCTCAAAATTATCTCCTCATCAAATCTTCACAAACTTATTTCATTTCTCCAACTCAACAAAACACACCAATCAATTCTCAAAGCCACAATAATGTATGGGTACTCGCACCCTACAAATATTCCCTAGGATATTCCTACTAACTCTACCTCATTACATTAGGTACTCTCAAACTATTGTGAGATCCTACTCTTAATATCACCCACCCAAAAAATATAACATAACATAAGAAGGAAAATACTACCAAAAAACTGACACGTAAAACTCATTTCACTCACATGAACACACAAGTTTTTCATATAAAAATATGGCATCAAAAACCAAGAGGCATGCATTCCAAAGATTTCAAAAATTTGATAGGTTGATGAAGCTCAAAAGCTAATTCTTTCAAGGTCTCCTCTTCTCCAACAAGCTCTTCACAATCTTCTTGAATAAACTATCTCTAAACTCAATGATTTATAAAATGAGCAATAAAATAATTTCCCTATTCACAAAGGGGAATTAAATAGAATTTTTAATCTCTGCCTCATTTCATGTGTCACATTCAATCTATAAGAACATCCTTAGCCATTTGCACATGCATGTGTGAGAAAATTCTTGAGACCATTCCTCATCCTCAAGAGCTTCTAGTTGTTCTCCCATTTTTGTAGGAAATGATAATGGGAATATTTTCCATCTAAAGGAGCTTCTATGTATCACCGCTAAGAAGTAGGCCATGGAATGCTAATAACCTTATCTTTGACTTGAAAATTCCAAATTTCATCACTTCCAAGGAAAACATGGGAAAATATCTAAAAATTCTAGATATACTTAATTTATACATTTCAAAATGATCCCAACCCCTAGTAGTAGATTATGACCTAAGACTCTAGAAATGATAGAATAAAATTAAAATACCAATTTTAGACCACTTTAGAACCTCCAAAAATATAAATTCAAAAATCAACACATACGTTAACATTCTCTTCATCTACTTGAGCCTCTCAACATAATTATTTAACAAAATTTAATTCCACACACAACAATGCAATAATTTCATAGCATGTAGAAATACTAATTTCACATCAAGTAAGATGAATTCCATATCACAAAATACCTTAGTCCTTCCATATAGACCAGGGTCAAAATTTACTGGTTAATCACATATAGTGTTTCCATGTGACCTCCTAATTTTTACTAGCGCAATAAATCCTTACACATTCAACTACAATTGTTTTTACATCATAATGGAAATCATAGTTGAAGCAACAATAAATTAAAATATATTTGAATCAACATTAAAAAAAATCAATTTTAAAATTCTATTAATCATATATTAAAAGTATCTAATTCCATACATGAATATCATTCTAGGAGTCTATTTTGAATATTCTTTCAATTCACAATATAACCTAATATATCATAAAAATAAATCATGAATTAAAATAATAATATATATATATATATATATATATATATATCACATAAGAAGGGGAATAATTTGATTAATTTATCCATTCTCATAAACATCATGATAATTATAATCATAATTTCCCTACACATATAGCATACCATCAAACCAAGGTCAAGTGCAAGGGTATAATGCCTAATATTATAAAAATAATTCATCACATGGATGATATCATGTCCAAAATTTATGAAAATATAAATCTCAAAAGGTGGTCCTCACATATTACAAGCTACATAAATAAGGGCTTAGACAATAAAATTAACAATAAGAATTATTAGAAGTAATAAATGAACCACACTAATTTTGTTAGATGTCAATAAGTTGGGAAATGATAGAAATGTTGAAATAAAAAGTGCATATGTTGAAATCTAGACACATACACCAAAATATGAAAAATGAAAAAATTATACTTGATGATAGAACCATTGAAACAAGTCATAGATACACTACTTTTTACATAGATGTGTCAAAATATAAATCCTACATAGAAACAATTTCAATTTCAAAAACTGATTTTAGATGAGTTTTTCAATTGTAGCATAGAGAGTGAATGATGATTTTGGTAGCATGTACCCTTACACAAGGATTTTTGATTAAAAAATGAGAGAAAGATTAGTCAAAATACAAGAAAAGTGCTTTTAAAAGAATGAAATACATATGGTGATTTCTAGAGCTTGTACATTGGAATGTAATGTATCTTTAAAAATGACAAACCTATAAGAAAAGATGTTATAATGTGCACACACAATGGATGTGAAAATATTCCCTTCTCAAAAACCTAAAAGCTAAATGATAAAACACGTTAGGAATGATTTGGGATGGAACCATTATGTAGTGTGACATATTCCAATATACATGATATTACCTCCAAAATACAACCTATGAACATAAAATAGCTAGAAGTTACAAAAACAGGTTAGTAAGAGGGACATAGACCCCATCATGATCGCCAAAGATGTGTGTAACACAAAATTTTGAGAATGAAAGAGCAAGCTACACTAATATTAACATATTCTACCCAAAATCTAAGAAACACTCATGATTAAGCATAAGATTTAACAAAACATGATGAAAAAAAAAAAATATCAAAAAATTAACCCTTGTTGTACCAAAATGAGGTGGTTGTGCTCAAGGATGTTGATATGTGAGTATTCTCTCCAATAGCGTAAGGTTGAATTTGAAGATGTTATGACACGACAAAGGATCACATCCAATATAGAGAATTTTGGGTATCAATTTGGATGAATAGGATTAAAATATGGGATCAATGACTCATAATGATTGAGAGCCATGGGAAGATGATAGAAGGAAAAATTTCCTCCTTTGGTTAGATGAGATGGAGAGAGAGGGATTGAGGAGGAAATAAAGGTGGAGATCCTCCTTAGAAATATTAGGTGGACAAGATGGAAGGGGTACTTTGAAGTACCCTTAAGGGATGGGAAAGTCCTTTTTCCTATGTGACTTGGTACTAAGACCATGTCACATGTACAAAGGCTCATCCCTTGTGTACAAAATATCCATGCCTTTGTATAGATTGAAGGATGTGGGGGATTTGAAAGGGTTTCACAAGGATTTGGTTGTGCAAGTGGGGATTAAGGGGTTAATGGGTTTTAACCACTTAATAAAAAGTGTAAAACATAGTCAAATAAATAAATAAATAAATAAAATATTTAATTTAAGGGGCGAGGATGGGGGACTTAGGTAAATAAATACAGTATTTAGTTAAATAAATAATTGAATTTATTTATTTAAGGTGGATTGTAGAAGAAGAAGATGATTAAGTGATTTAGGCTAGGAGTAAGCATGCATGCATATTAGATGTATAGTGATTTTATTAATAGATAATAAAATATTATTTAATTAATTAGAAGACAAAAATTGGATAACTAATTGAACAGTTAATATTTTATTTAATCAATTATAAAATTTAAATAGTCAATAACGAATATGGTCAATTTTCAATGTCTACATATAACATGACTAAAAGATAAGGAAACTATTATTAATTCCCTAATTTATGTAAAATATTATAAATAATGTAAGGTGGAAAAATTACACATTTATAATGATTATCTTGAAAGATTATTTCCTTTCAAATGACCTATGATGCTACTCTAGCTTAAATGCTAGTAATGCATCAATTTATACTTTATTCTATAAAAAAACCCTACACTTAGTTTTACCTACAAAATTGATGTTGACTTTATATTTATGTAAATGAGTTCATTCAAATGAAAAGCTATTTTCTCTTTTTTCTTATGACATATAATGAATAAAAATATTTTATTTATGATATCATTGATAAATTAAATTGTTTCACTAATAAATTAAATATATGCCTAAAACATGTACTTCCCATACATATTTTGTATAAGAAATGGAAATAAGCATATTTATATGAAGAATAGCCTTCATCCTTGTTGTGCATCTTCCTCACCATAAATGATTGATAAAAAAATTGTTCAACTCACACAAAAATATTTACAATTGACTCTCAATGAAATCTAAAATTTATTTCAAATTTTTTTAATGTGAATTAGGGGAGAGGGGCCTATAATGGAGCAGGGTCCAATACTAGGGATAGAAGTAGTCCTCAGTGGGTCTTATAGTGGAGCACCTTAATATCCAATTGTAAAAAACTTTTTATCCATTAATTACACAAACTGACAAATCATGCGATTCCACAATAGCACACTATTAAAACATGACTTAGTGCACCACTGTCGGTCTCACTTTTTTTTTTGGCCTTTTTAGATACCTCAACAAAAAGCATGTTGATGTGCTATCATATTTGATGATGTGGCCCTAAAACAAAATATAGAAGCACATAAGTTGCCAAATAAATTGTTGTACAAAATTGGGAGTGATTTGAAATTGCCACATAGGATTTTGAGAAATGCGAAGTTAGGGTGCTCCACTATGAGCCCCTCTCCCCTACCTAAAACATTTAGATGCGATCATCAATGGAAAAAAGTTTTATCTTTGAATGTTGAGGTTATCCAACGTAAACATGTTGATGTGATTCTAATCGAAGCGAAAAATCCTGGCAATGGCTATCCAACCTACAAAAGCCATGGAGGAAGCCATGTGCATGCTACATCAATGCCAATGGGCCCATGCAATCTGAAGCGTTAGAATCTGTATTTATTGTATTTACGTGAACATATAATATATGTGTTGCCCGCTAATAACTGTTACACACCTGTGTTAAATTGAAATTAAAACTGTTTAATTTAATATTTATTTTAAAGTATATTACTTATAATAATTAAAATTGTTTAAGTGATTATTATTAAGTGTATATATAAATGTATATTTATGTTTTATAAAATTTATATTTATTATTATATATTTATATTTTATAAAATTTATATTTATTATTATATATTTATATTTTATAAAATTTATATTTTATAAAATTTATATTTATTATGAAATATCTATATGTTATAAAATTTATATGTAGTGTTTTAATAAAATTAAATTTTAAAAATAATTTTGAGTAAGTTGATTAATTAATGTATTTTATTTTTTATTATTATCTTTATGTGAATGGAAAGAAATTTAGAAAAAATTAATTAGAATTCAAAGAATATTTTCAATTATGAATAGAGTAGAGTGTTTGATAATAAAAAGTTAAGGAATTAATTATTCATCATGGATTTATAACCTTTGGTAATTGTTGTAGGTTCATGTACTATAAATATTTTGCTATCATCTTGCTAAGTCATTGATGGTCTTATGTTAATGTAAAGGGATTTTGAGCCCCTTCAAATATTGTTTTACTAATATTATCAAAATACTATTATTTTTATTTTCACAATCATAATATTAAAAATAGTATTCAAACTAAAAAAATGCAATCATATAATTGAATTGTTAACTTCCAGTCCTTCTTTAAAACTAAAAAAATACAATCATATAATTGAATTGTTAACTTTCAATCCATGTTTAAATTAATTGCTATGATAATAATGATAATAATAATAAGACCACTACTGGCCTTTGAAATAATATAATAATTAAAAATATTGTAAGTTGCAATTAACCATAAAAATTTTAAATTGTAATAAAAAATTTCTCTCATATCTTTCTTTTACCTAGTACTCTATCTTTTCTATAGAAATATATTGTAATACCTTGTCTTTTATGGTTAAAATTTAGATTTATGTTTATGGATATAAATGTTTATTATTATTTTTATGGACCCCTTTGAAATAAATATTAATATTTTTATTGAATAATTTTAAGTACGTTAGTTTCACTTTATAGTAGTGTGGTTGGATGGCTTGAATTTTTTTTCCCTATATATTATGTCATTTAGTGTTCATATTATTATAAAAATATATTGTAAGGTATCAAGCTCCCATGTAGAAATTTAATAATTAATAAGATTAAATAATTGGTGGCTATAGATCCATTTGTCCATTTATCTATGTGATGAATATTTAATTCCTTAACATTTTATGATCAAACACTCTATTCACGATTAATGATATTCTTTGAACCTTTTTACATAAGAATTTTATCTAATTTTCTTTCAATTAAATTATTTAACCAACTTATACAAACTTAGAGTTAAATAACATAATCTAAATACTCTTTTATTTATAGACTAACAAATATTTCTTATAATTTTCTAATAATCAACCATAATAAATTTAAATTTGCAATCTAAAATTCTCCTTCACTTAAGAGTTAAATAACACAATTTAAATTTTATTTTATTTATTTATTTTATTTATTTATTTTAAATATTTCTTATAATTTTTTAATAATTAAATATAAAATTTTAAAATTTCAATCTAAATTTCTTCACATATTTTTTTCATAGTATCCTATCTTTTTTTATAAAAATATACTTAAAGAAGGATAAAACAACTAATTATAGATGTTTTCTATGTTTTTTGTGGTTAAAATATGTATTGCATTATTCTTATTGAACAGGTCAAAGCTAAAATCAGAACCAATGATGGTATGTCAGAATCCTTTGGCAGTGATGTTGGTGTCAAGCAAGGCTGCCCGCTTTCCCCAATGTTATTTGGGCTTTACATTGATAAGTTGGAAGAATGGTTAGGCAAGGTTGGTGGGAATGGCATTCATTTGGCCAATTTTGTAATAAAATTGCTCTTATATGCTGATGATCTCATATTAATTGCTAAAACTACGCTGGATTTGAGAAAGCATTTGAAGACTCTTGAAACATTTTGTCAAGAGGTTGGGATGCAAGTGAACACTAGCAAAACCAAAATAATGATCTTCTCGCTGCGGAGGAAAAAATAGCAAATTGAATTTCTCTTTGAAAGTAGACCGTTGGAAATAGTGGAAGAGTACAAGTACCTTGGGCTTGATTTTCACAACAAACTCAGTTGGGAAACATGTAGAGCAAAAAGAATTCAGGGAGGTTGGAAAGCGCTATACTCTCTGCAAAATAGATGTAGAAATGCTGAATTATGGGATTGGAAAACTAAAAGAACGCTTTTTGGGCTTCTTGTCACTCCAGTGATTCTATATGGGTGTGGAAAGAATACAAAAACATCTAATTATAAGCAGCCTCAAGCTTAAGACTATAGTGCCCTATGAGATTTTATTGGCAGAGATCGGTACTTTTCCCTTGGAGGCCTTGGCGATGATTCGGTTATTAAGCTACCTAAAGAAGGTTCAGAATATGGAGAGTCATCGGTGGCCTAACTTAATCATGAAAGAAGAGCTAACTAGAAGAAAGAACACCTGGATGAAACAAAATATCAAATGGATGAAAAAATGGGATGTTGAGATGCATGAATGCCCAAACACAAATGAAGAAATAAAAAAATATGTGAGAGAAAAATTTAAATATGCTATATGGATGAAAAAAGCAGGACGCAAAAAGGATTACTATATCAAAGAATTCAATCCCACGAGGGATCACGAAGAAAAGGCCTATATAGGCGCGAATATCAAATGGAAAGCAAAAATGTTGATTGCCCAATTGCGTACTAGTTCACATCATCTTAGGTGCGAAACGGGCAGGTGGGTGGTTCCTAAAGAGGAGTGGGAAAATAGAAAATGTCATTTTTGTAACATGGGTATGGTGGAGACGGAATGGCATTTCACCATGGAGTGCTCAGCGTATAAAGACATCCGGGCTAGTTATGGGGACACCGTGCAGGTCGATAATTTAAATACTCTGTTTGAAGAATCAAGGTTAGACAAAGTTGCAAACTTCATCATCAAAATTCACTGTAGGAGGGCCGATCTCGAACGGAGTTTACAATCTGTTTAGGGCCTTTTGTGGGTGGCTCTTGTGCTGGTCTTGGGTCTCTTAGGCTTCTTTGGCCTCGTGGACGTCATTAAAATTTTTCATTTCATTTCATTTCAACAATTTCAAGTGCATTGATTTTACTATATATTAGTGGGGTTTGATGGCCTAGATAATTTATCTTATATATTATGTGGTGTTGTGTTCATTGTATTATAAAAAAATATTGTAAGATATAAGATGCAATTTCTTGTTAGAAATTTAATATTTAATAAGATTAAATACTTGAGGTTATCAATGGACTTGTCAATTTATCCATGATGAAAATTTAATTTTTAACTTTTTATTATCAAATACTCTACTCTATTCATAATTGAAAATATTATTTAAACTCTAATTAATTCTATCTAAATTTATTTCCATTCACATAAAGATAATAATAAAAAATAAAATACATTAATTAATCAACTTACTCAAAATTATTTTTAAATTTTTATTTTATTAATACAATACATATAAATTTTATAAAATATAAATATTTAATAATAAATATAAATTTTATAAAATATAAATATTTATATTTATATATACACTTAATAATAATCACTTAAACAATTTTAATGATTATAAGTAATATACTTAAAAATAAATATTAAATTAAACAATTTTAATTTCAATTTAACACGGGTGCATAACAATTATTAGCGGACATACGGATTTTGACGTGGCCGAATTGTACGGACCCATTGACATCGAAGTAGCATGTGCATGACTTCCTCCATGACTCTTGTAGGCTGGATAGCCATTCCCCTGTAGAAATGTCCACGTCTCATTCACTAAAATGTTTGTTATAGGTATTAATCATAATGTTTCTTACTTTGACAGATCCACGGTCTTCCCGCGTGATTCTTACCTTTGACAGATGTACGGTCTTCCCACGTGATTCTCACCTACTGGTCTTTACACGTCACTCTCGTCAATCTTGATGCAAAGTTTTAGATGGCGGTTATCCTGATCTTCCATAACGTAGCCGCGCGGTATACTTTCTTTTCTACAAAATAAAGATGTGAGAACATTACAGCCACACATGAAATTTATTAAAATCAATTATCATTATTTTTTTTCGCAATGTATAGAGGTTCTATTTCATCTATGTGGCGATGTCACATGATTCCAAATTATTGCAGCAAGACAATTTTCATATGGGATTTTGAGATTTAGATTGAATTTTTTGAAATTGAGAATTAAAGATTGAAAGGTATTCATTTCATCAAAATTGTTTAGAACATCATTTTGATCTCATTTTTAGTTAGTTTTCACAATTCATTTTTTTCTTTTCTATTCTATATTCTAATTATGGATCATGGTGTGTGTTCTGAAACGTTGATGAAAAAATTTGCACACAATCAAATCCAGAAGTAATATAATTACAGTAATTTTTAATTTTAAGAATTTCTTCCATAATATAATCATGTAGTAAACTTTCATTCTTAATATTATAAATATCAAAATATTGTTTGTACAAAATAAAGTTGTGAGAACACTGCAGCTACACTAAATATTTTTGTAAATCAGTTATATTATCTTACCTTAGCAGTCAATAGATTCATGAATTACTATGATGAAATTTTCCAACATCATTGTTCAACTTAAATTTAATGAGAATATTTTTATTTCCTTTAATCTCTTAATTATTTGAGATGCCAACAGAAGATTTAAATTGATTTTTTTTAAAACTAAAATTAAAGAATATTCATTTGGTTGGAATTATTTAGAACACCATCCTTATTTCATCCTCACCTTTCTGTCACGAAATATAATACTATCAAGTGTGTGTCTAATTGTTTATAAATATGTTGAAAGGAAGGAGAGATTTTAAATATATCGAATTATTCTTGAATGTACATATACTTCTCGAAACAAAGTATGCCTTTTTCATTTTACCGTCACAAGATCTATTTGACAGGCAGGATGGACGGTCAAATTTAGGCTCTTAGTTACTATGGGCAACAAACGTCTTATATTAAGGAAAGTGCGATACCATCAGCTGGGGCAGTGACAACCCAATTCGGAAAGCATATCGTCTCAAAACTCCCGAAATACAAATTTTCTCATATTGTCTACTTCCAAGTCACATTCCACAGAGCTGTAGCTCTCGGATTTAGTGCTCAGGTCTGCTTCTCCTTCTTCATTTTCTCGGTGAAAATTGAGGAGAGGTTCAGAGGAGAGCGGCGGCACAAAAGGAGGCCTAGAAACAAAAGGCAGCTGGTCCCATTTCATGCCACAGAAGAATGGATGGCATTTTACCTGCTTTCTGTTTAGCCTTTCTGTCGGCTCTTTGGCAAGGAGCCTCTGAATAAGATCGTCGAGAGAAGACGAAGAGGAGAAGAAGGGGTCCTTGCTCAAAATATTGACAAAAGTGTCCTTTCTACTCAACCCCCTAAAAGGAGTCCGCCCGTGACTCATTTCGTACAGAAAGACGCCAAAAGACCACCAGTCGACGGCGTAGGAGTGGAATTTCCCCCACAGGATCTCCGGTGCAATGTACTCCTCTGTACCCACAAACGAACGAGACCGCCATTCACTATATACTCCATCATCGGATATGAGACGCAGGGACAGATCAAAATCAGTGAGCATTATGTGCCCACTTTCTTGCACCAATATGTTCTCCGGCTTCAGATCTCTGTATACTATTCCTTGCTCGTGCAAATACTCCAACGCTACAACCACCTCTGCCGCGTAGAACCTGCGCTTCCATGCACACAAGTCACCTAAAAGATTGACTTCAATAACCAAAAAGAAGGCCCTCCCAGAATATTAGCTACTCGATGCCTTCTGATAGAAAAAGCAAGATAAAACAGAATGTAACTCATTCACCTTGAGCAATCTAACTATATACAGACAAAAAAAGGTGTGAACAATATAGTAACAAAGATAATGCTACAAAGTTTTCAATTAGTTTATTCTCTCATAAAGCCTCGAATTATAGAGGAAAAGTTTATGCACCGGGATCTTCCGATACCGACTGCAAAAAGATAACAGATATAATTAGATTGGTATTGAATTTTTCGGTAAACGAGTTGTTTGGCTCATTTCCACATAAATCAGAACAGAGGAGGACGCAGACATCCTCCAAATGAAAGTCAGAAATAAAAACGAACAAATAAATATTCACCTTATCGTGGACTCTGAAAAGGTCTTACTGGGTTGCCTTTGCCTCAAGCCGTTAATATCTCCTCCAGAACAATACTCCATGGCCAGAAATGTATGAGTTTCCGATTCAAAGTGATCAAGCAGAGAGGGGAGAAAAGGATGATCCAAACAAGACAGAATCTCCTTCTCTGTAGCTGCCATTTTATAGGCGTTTCTCTGTTGAAGAACCCCCTTATTCATCACTTTCACAGCAAAAGCCTTGTTGGTAGGGCGATGAACAGCCAAGAAAACCGTGCTCATGTTGCCCTGGCCGAGGCGCTTAACCAGCTTCAGATCTTCACAGGTGGAACTATCAACAAACTGAGATTCGTATTTAAACAATCCCTCCATCTATGCATTCTCCTCTCTTCTCTTCCCTATAAACTTTCATTCCTTTCCTCTGGAGTAACTATATTTATAGGCCGTCTATATGAAACATTCTTCACATGGCAGGCACATTGTGCCGCCGATGCCAGAAACAAGGCGGGCGGCGGACAAGATAAACTCTTGTTCTTTCCAAAACACCTAACCGCTAAACAAAAACTAAGTCGATATTAACCCAACCATGGTATTCTTTATGGTCTATGCGAGCCTAAATTTGACGTTCGACCTTCCCTGTTAGTCTTTATTAGTTGTGTTTGGAATGCTATAATATATTTAATATGGTATGAAGCAAATTCACCGTCAATAATTTATCATCTGTAGTTTATTTCTAATAATTCATTGTCGTGACATATTCATCGCGTAAACAATTCACCATCAATAATTCATTGTCGTGATATATTCACCACGTATACCTTTTTTATGCATTCAACAAAATCTCTGTACCTATTCTTTTTTTGGGTGCTCTTGACCACTTAAATATTGAAAAATGTATTACACGATGAATATGTCATGGCGATGAATTGCTAGCACTGAATTGTTGGGGGTGAATTGCTGGTGGTAAATTTTCCTAGAACCAGTTAATATTATATATACAAATAAATATTAGAAAAATTTTCTTTTTATTTTATATATTATATATACAAATAAATATATTTGAAAATTTTTCTTTTTATTTAATATATTTTTCTTACAATTTTTATTAAATTTTAAAATTAAATTATTTTAAATATGACCATCAAATTTATATTGTACTTTTTATTTAAACTTTATCATATATATCTCTAGTTAGATTTGAGAATCAAAATTCTGAATAGATTATGTAGTCTACACGCCTACCAAATTATGTTTGATGATAAAAGAAATGAACTCATTTTCACTTGTAAAATTGAGGTTGAAAATTCAATCTAAAGTTGAATAAAAGAAAAGGAATTGCTCTCACAACTCTTAAGAAAGTCAAATCTATATTGAATTATCTCTTTGATGAATAAAATTATAATTTTTTTAACATCATAATAGATAAAATTTCAATGTTTAAAGTCTTATCTTCCTTTAAGTCTTATAATACACCTTAAATACACACTTAAGTACAAAATACTCTTAGATCGCCAACCAAAATCAAACTAATCATTTCGCCATAAAGTTTAGATGGAAAAAAATCTATGAACTCAAACCCAACTAATACTCTTATCTCTGTAAATGAAAGCAGTTGAGCAGTCACTGTCGATTGATCATAGATACACATGCACCACTTCTCAACATCTACTTTTAAAAGCTTTTACGCAATGTTTTCTTCACAGCTATTTTAGGTAATACTGTACCAGCTGTCTTTTTTTGTGAACTGTATTCATCTAATCCAATAGAAAAAGGTAGTAATAAGGGGTCATGTGTCCGTGTATTGTGGCCTGTAGTTGGGCGAAGTCAGCCTTGGTAGGAAGCTGTGAACTTCTGATGATGGAAGTGGGTACTAGTATTCTCAGGGTGTTCTTTTCTTTCCATTGTCATTTTATACGAGTTTGTTAATCATACACTCAAAATATCTCCTCACTGTTCTTTTTGAGATATTTATGTGCTCATACATTTTATTGTCTCTATACTGAGCGTGGGTATTGTATTTTATTTTGTGTAGATCTTGTGTTTAATATTCTGTATATTATATTGTATTTTATAAAAAAAATGGGACGATAATTGTGATATTTTTTAATCAGATATTTTTGGTGTACAATTTTGATTTTTTTTTTTAGAGTTTGGAGTTTTTATATTTAATAAGAATTTATTTTTGTGGTTTATATGTAAGTCATTTAATTTCATCAATAGACCAAGGTCTATTGACTTTACATAATAATCATCTTCTAGTATTGTGTCTATATTGGATGTCGCATCAAATTTGTTGTTAGCCATGAAAATTTACTTGATCTAGCAACATCATTACTTAATGCAAGCACATGTTCATCTTTTAATGTATATTCATTTCTTACCTAAACAACTACTACATCTATATATATTATTTTGTCTTCACATGACTACTTGAACTATTGGGATAGCTACATGAGTCCTCTCAAATGTTGCATGTTATGACCAAGAAACTCATATTGAAGTGGATCAACACTATACTAATAATTAAATTTTGGATTAGCTACATCATGCTCATTGGGCTCAGCTTTGCCTTCCTTGGATTCAAATCTTGGTGCATCATATTGATCATCCTCATCTACATCACAAAAATCTTACTTATAAGAAAGATCTTACTCTTTGCTCACTAAGAGGAATTTAGATTCATAAGGGTGGCAAGTTAGGCCTTTTATTATTGTAGCTCTATAAGAAATATTTTTTGTTTATGTCTAAGGTGATATAACACCTCTTTTTCATACTCAACTTCTTCTTTGTATAACATCTTGGGAGGAAAAGGATATTGGTCGATATGATGTACTCTTACCTCTTGGCATCTCATACCAATATTTTGCATATTACAAGATGTATCCCAATATCTTCCACTAGTACTTATATCATCCATTTGTATCTAAATACCCTTATAGTTATAATCTTCTTTGCAATCATCATAAGGGAACTCCTCCTTTCTCATTAAGAGAGGACTTGCATACTCAAATATTTCTATAAGAGTTTCAAAATGCTCAATTTGTGCCTAACTTTTTTCAATTTTATTATCATATGATATGCTAGAATTAGGGGGATATTGGTTAACAATATCATGGTTTTTAGTGTTAAAATATTACATACATGCATCAATAATTGTATCCACATCCCTTTAATCAATAACTATATCATAGCCTTGAATATGAGCATTGAATGTGATTCAATCACTTTCAAAAGCTCTAACACCTCTTCTTTAAGAAAGTATATCTAGTACTCTCGTTTAACTTCATATTTATATTATCTCGAGAGAAGTGGGATGATGACCATCAAAATATATTATCAAGTCTTTATATTCCACATCATGAATTTGTATATATTCATCAATCATTTCATAAACCTTTATTCTCCTAACAAGATTATTTTCTCTTTTTATTTCATAAACAAACCATTGTATCTTTCTATTTTTTCTAATTATGCCATTATCAAATAAGTCTTTAGATGAAAATAAGTTTTATCTCTTGAATCAATAAATAAATTATTTATATACATTGCTCAGACTACTTTTGAAGAATGATATGTTTTTGAAAGAGGAAAAAATGGGTTTTACAGGGACTCGAAACCACAAAGTTTACAAAATAAAGAAAAAGTCGGTAAAGACAACACAGACAAAAAGGCTATAAAAAAACAATAGTAAATGACCATAGCCATCAAAAAAGCTAGCGACGGCCACAGAACCAAAAAAACCAGCCAAAAAGCTAGCAATAGCTAAATTTGTGTCTTTAAAAGATCAGTAGTCTCAGCTTCCAACTCATTGATATCCTGAACCACCCTCTTTAAGATCTGAACCATCTGTGTAGTGGGAGGCTCTTTCCTTTTGAGGTTGGCCCGGGTACTTTTAGAAATACCTTAGTCCTCATTCTTGCTTTCCTTTTTCACTTCCAAGTCAACAACCAATGAATCCTGTTGCATTTTTTCCAGCTTTTCAGACATAGCATTGATAATAATAGCATTGTGCCTATCCATTTTATGGTTTTGTTTCACAACATTTTTCAAGTTATTTTTAATTTTAACCATTTCCTCTTCTAGAGACTTGTACTTTTCCTCATTGTCTCCTCCTTTCTTACCAGTGTTGTTCTTATTCCGTTTCCCTTCTTCATTGCTGGGAGCGGCCAACTTCAGCTCCAACTCCTCCGATTTGCTATACAGAGCCTTGTTTCTTTGATTGAGCTCATTAATTTCTTGGTAGGCCCATTTCAAGACCTTGAATATGTCACTGATGTCATTTCTAGTGAGGCCAAAATGTCACTAGATTGAAACTAGTCTAAAATGAGATTAACATCACCCGGGTTGGGGGAGCTAGTAAATCTAGTACCTTCAAATTTGAAAGAGGTAGGAGGGGAGGGCACAAAATTTCTACTAGCTTCAGGGTTCTCTGCTTTGTCTTCCAAGGAGTCTGTGGAGTAGGAGACCAGCTTGTTGGTAGGGGAGCCCTTAAGAACATGATTCTTTAAGGGGGAAAAGCAGTCGGGGAAGGTCTTAGGGTTATCTTTAGCAAGCTGGGGTTTTTTAGACTAGTTTTTCTTACCAGACATCTCAGAGGACAGGTGGGTTTCAACAATTCCCTCCTAGTTTGGCTGAATCTCCGAATCCCCACTATCACTATCATAGTCCTCAGACTCCACAGAGGCTACAGGGTTAGATAAAGCTAACATTCTTTGATAGTGTTCATAAATTAACCTAATAAGACCAAGATGAAGAATAGGGTATCTCTTGGGATTTTTCTTATGGTCCTCCAATCTATTAGTCAACAAACATAATAGGTAGTGAGGCATAGAAATACGTACCTTATGGAAAAAGTGGTTAAGAGTGGAAAAATGGTGCCCATTGTGATAGGGTGAATTTCAATGTTAGAAAATGAACAACAAATAAGAGAGTGCAAAATAACAACAAAAGACACCCTACACCTCAATATTAGCCTAGTTGGATTCAATACAAAATAAAGACAACAAAATGGAACCCTTTTACCTTGTCTCAAATCGATCCTTTAGTTGGCCCTTCGATCTTTGGTGTTGTATGCTCCTTGGATGGCAAGGGATGCAAATGTGGATTGTAAGATGGATGGAAAATGGATGAAAGTGGATGCAAGTATGAAAAATGGCTCTAAGTATGGCTCAAAATTTTTTTTTGCAAGAGTTTGGCTAGCATGAATGATCTCTCTCAAAATGAGAGAAAAGAGGGAGTATTTATAGAGATTTTGGAATTCTCTAGAGAAATGGATGGTCAAGATTGAGCCACCAAGATCAAGATGTAGGGCTAAGGTGAGTTGAGAACTCACAAGCCCTCACATCTTGACATGTGGCATGTGAAGTGGCTTGAAAAGGATGATGCGTACATGAAGTGGAAGGATAGTACATGACATGGAGGTAGTACATAGTACCTTGGGATTGGACAAGATCTCCTCATAAAGGAGGCCCTTGTCCCCGTGTGGGTGAGAGGACATGTGAGGAATTAAAAATTCCTCAAATATCCACATGGGAATGAGAGAAGGAATTTAAAATGCCTTGAAATGCATTGGGGGATTAAATGTGAATTAAAAATTCACGTAGGGAAAGGGGGTGCCTTCTCAAAAAGAAAAAGTATTTAATAGGGTTGACTTAGGACACATGACATGGAGATTATGTTGAGTTAATTAAGTGATTAAGGTTGTGCAAGTACTTGATTAGATAAATTAATTATGATTAGAAGAGGGTTAGATTTCACATGTGACTTTATGTGACAAGTCAAAGATCACATGGGGAAGAGAAAAAGGAATTTAATATTCCTTGGAAAGATAAAAGGAATTAAAAATTCCTTAAGAGGTTGATTAGGCTAGTTAATGAAAGATTAGAGGAGGGTTAGGTGGCTAAGAGAAATTAGAGGCCAACTTGCAAAAGTTGGAGGATGTGACACATCCTAATCAAGGATTAGGCATGTGCACATCCCTAATGATAAAATTAGGAGAATAATTAGGATTAGATAAAAATGATGGAGGTTGTGACATATGAGGAATTAAATAAATACCATATTTATTTAATTTATTTGATGAAAAGGAGGATTAAAGAGATAAGGTATTTATTTATTAATTAAATACCTTAGGGATTTGGCATAATTAAGGATATTAATTAAATAATAGCGATATTACTTAAAATTAATGCAAATAAGGGGATGCTTAGACGAAAGGGGATAAATTTGGATAAATTAAGTGTCCAAATTTAGGTGTCTACACCCATACACTTTGGTAAATATCTCGTCCAGTGTGATATACTCCATTATTACACGAAGTACCTTTCTCCATAGCACCTTGATAGTGTCAATTTTGAAATAGTTGTTAGAGATTTTAACCAATTTCAATTTCTCCTTGTCCTTCTTCAGAAATCTGATGACCGCCTCGTCAAAAAACCTTCTGTCGTGATAAAACTTCACTCCCTCAGTGGACATATTAGTAATCTCCCCTATAATTTTTTCATCCAGCTTCACCTTCCTTCCAAAGAGAATGATTTCGTTGTTGTTCCAGTTCTTCTCGAAGTAGTCTGTGGCCATAGAATTGGGCCCATGAAGTTTTTCCAGATATGGAACCAGGCCACCTCTAACAATCTGCTCCCAAACCTTACAGTCATTCCTAGTGTGCACCTCATAGCTGTTAGGCTCAACTCTTTTCCTGTCCCCCCTATTTTTGTTTGCTCCTTATTGTTGACTCTACCAGGGCCGAGAACCTATTGCAAAATTATGTAGCTATTCCAATGCACCCACAAAGTGTGCTGCTTTTCCTTCCTTTCTAAGTAACATGACACGACCCCATAAAATCTCTTGATTTTGATGTACTTGGACCCTTTCTCTTTAATCATTAAATATGGTTGCCTCTTTCCCATGCGTAATATCATAATCTAGTAAGGCCCTGACTTCAATTCTCAAGCCCCTACAATTCTTCCACATGTTCAATCCTTGCTTCCTAACCCCTTCATTTGCAAAGAAATTTTTCACGCTATTAGCTTCCCTATAGATGTGTGAAACTTTTACTTTTTCAAATTTGTCTAGAATAGACTTAGCTTCATCTATCCAATTCTTTATTGTCCAAGAGGGTGGGGTCCTCCCTAAAAGACAATCAATTATATTTTTAGAGTCTCCTTCAAGCCATAAGTTTTTTATATTCAAATTATGAGCAAGCTTTAAAACTTGAAAGGCTCCTGTAGCCTCTGCCACATGGTTGGTTTGGTGACCTAGGGATATGGCCACAACCACCATAAAGTTACCATTAGGATCCCTTAGCATGCCTCCACTTCCTGCCATACCTGGGTTTCCCTTCGCTGCTCCGTCAAAGTTGGCTTTATGCCAACCATTTGGTGGAAAGGTCCAACAAACACCCTCCCTACTTTTCTTAGCTGGCTTGGAAGCAAATGAAATATCCACTTTAATGTTCTAATCTTTTGCTATCCTTAAATCATAGGAAATGCACACCATAGTTTCTAGGTTAAGATCATTTTGAGGAATCACATTAAATTTTTCCTTTATAAGCCTAAATTTTTTCTCAAAGACATTATTCTCTGACATCTCCTTGTCCCTAAAAATTCTATTGTTACGTTCTTTCCACAGTCCCCAAGCCACAAAAGGGAATAAGAAAGCCCATAACCTTCAAATGTAGGGATTTTGAGTAGGGGCTTTCCATTGTAAAAATAACCCTTCAATAGTCTGGGGGAACACCCAAGATATATTCCAGATAGCTAATAATTTTCCCCAGATTAAGGAAACAAATGGACAGTGGAGAAACAAGTCATTGGCTAACTCCACCTCACTCTTGCAGAGGCAACATCTGTTGGGGATTTGAAATCCCCGTTTACAAAGATTGTCCATTGTGAGGACCTTATTTTGAAGCATTATCCAAAAGAAGATATTGACTTTTGGAGTCAAGTGTTTAATCTAGGCTTTAGACCAGAAGGGAGGGGGGGCTTGAGAGAGGGATAGCAAAGAGACAACCGAAGAGATAGAGTAGTTACCTGAAGGGTTATCCATCCAGACAAGAGTGTCATCCAGCTGATTCTATCCCAAGCTAATAGCCTTTAAGGGGGATTGAAGCTGAGCCAATTCCTGACTGATCATGCATAAGTTCACCCAGTCTCCTTCATACCAGTAGTCTTTGACAAGTTCCCCAAAAATAGCTTTACATTGCTTTTCCCATCTATTAAATCTTTCAATTTTAATAAGAGATTCCTTAAAGAGCCATTTGTCCTCTCAAAATCTAGCTTGATTACCACTTCTGATGTGCCATCCTATCCTTGATTCCATAATTTTTCTACCATCAATCATGTCATTCTAGAAAGCTGAACCACATGGGAGGACAAGAGAATCCAACATATCTTTGAGGGACATTCGGTCAGCCATATATTTACTTCTTAAAATGTCTTTCCATTCTTTACCAAATGAGAAAGATCTCCATATTTGTTTGGCAAGAAGAGTCTTATTAATAGTTCTTATTTTTCTAAGACCTAAACCTCCCAAGGTTTTTAGTCTGCAAACCAAATCCCACCCTATAAGAGGCATTCACTTTCTTTCCTCCACTCCAGACCAAAGGAATCTTTTCTGGATCTTTTCAATGGCCTCTACATATTTAGCAAGGAATTTGAAGATGCTTAGAGCATAAATTGGGAGGTTCTGAAGAGAAGCTTCAAGAAGCTGAAGTTTTCCAGCTTGGCTCAAAAGAGCTCCTTTCCAACCTGCCAACTTCTTTCTGAACCTGTCAACCAAAGAGCACCAAAAGGAATCCATGGGTTTAAGGCATAAAAAAAGTCCAAGATAAGAAGAAGGTAAGGATTCCACCCTGCAATCAAGGATTCTAGCAATCTTGACTTGTCTATGCTCAGGGGTATTGAAGAAAAAGATAGAACTCTTATGTCTATTGACCTTCTTCCTAGTCGCCTACTCATACACAACTAAAGTTTTTTTCAAAATCTTAGCCTCATTCACAAAAGATCTTCCCATCAGCATTTTGTCATCAACAAACTGTTGGTGAGAACAAATCAAATTCATAGAAGAAGGATTGAGACCAATAAGAGACCTCTGTTCAATCAATCTCTTAAGATTCCTTCCTAGACTTTCAACCATTATAGTAAAAAGAATAGGTGAAATAGGGTCCCCCTATCTTAAACCTCTTGAATTTTGGAAGAATCTAGAAGGAGATCCAGTCACAATGATAGATGTGGAGACTATGGTCACCAATTGATTCACCAGCTAAATGACTCTACTACTGAAACTAGACCCCCTTAGAATTTTGAATAATAACTCCCAGTCAACATGGTCATACGCTTTGGAAATGTCTAGCTTAAGAAGAAACCCTTCGGTTTTAGATTCCACAAGTGAGTGAATATTCTCATGGACCATGACTATAGAATCTAGGATTTTCCTTCTAGGAACAAAACCATTCTGTTGAGGGGAAATCAATGAAGGAAGGATAGAAAGGATCCTTGAAGTCAACACCTTAGATATGATTTTATAGAGAGAATTACAAAGAATAATGGCTCTAAACGCCTCAAACTCCATTGCCCCTGGTTTCTTAGGAATAAGGACCATAAAAGTAGCATTCAGTTCCTTAAGGATCCTTCTGGAACCAAATAATTCCTTAACAACATGCACAACACCATTTTTCACAATGTCCCAAAACCATTGAAAAAAGAACATAGAAAATCCGTCAAGCCCAGGGGCCTTGTTTCCTTCAAAAGAAAAGACAGCTTTCCTGATTTCCTCCATAGAGGGAATGGCCGCTAGCTTTTTATTGTCCTCCCTTCCCATAACCTTTGGGATGGCCTCTAATAAAAAGTCTTGATCATTTTGATTGATTTCTCCATTCACTGAAAGAAGGTTATTATAGAAGAGGATAGCTTGCTTATTGATGTCTTCCTCTTCCTCAAATCTAGTACCATTAACTTCTATGGAAGAGATTCTATTGGAAGCCCTGTGCTTAGAAGTAGATAAATGGAAGTACCTAGTGTTTCTGTTTCCAGCAAAGAGCCACAAAACCCTTGATCTCTGCCTCCAGAACTCCTCCTCTTTTACTATTATATCATGCAGTTTCACCAGCAACTCATTTTCTCTGTCCTTATTATCTTTAATGTATCCTTCCTTTTGGATTTTGTCCTAGATCTCCACAAGCTTCATTTGAAGATTAGATTTCATGCCAAAAATGTTTCCAAAAGATTCTTTTTTCCATTTTCTTAAATTGTGTTTGACTTCTCTTAGTTTTTTAGCTATTTTGAATATAGCAGTTCCCGAAACATCTATATTCCACCATTTCCTAATTTCATCAAAGATAAGGGGATGGGACAACCACATTCCTTCAAATCTAAAGGGTGCATTTTTCTTCACCTTTATAGGGTCTTCCACAAAGCTTATGGGAAAGTGATCCGACCCAACTCTAGAAAGAGATTTTAGAGAACAAAAATAGCTTAAAAGCCACTGATGAGAAATTAATGTTCTATCTAACCTAGCTTGGATTAGTTCCTTACCAGTTCTTCTATTCGACTAGGTATACTGAGCCCCTTGCAAGTGCATATTGATCAGCTCCTTATTGTTGATGAAATTGAAAAGATTAAACTTACTCTCCTGGTTCACCTGAGAACCTCCAAATTTCTCCTCATTCAAAAGGGGAGTTTTAAAGTCACCCATAACTATCCAATGGTCATTATCAAAAATCCTACGGAAAGCAGAAAGCTCATTCCACAAAGATTTTCTAGCTCCTTTCCGATTGGGAGCATATATTTTTGACTGAATCTAGCTAAAGTTATCTCTGATATGTGTAAATTTAGTAGCCACATGATTGTTGCTTTCCAACAAAGGTTCCCCTTTAATTAGGTTCTGGTTCCAAAAGGTAGCAATGCCTCCTGATGCACCATCTAAACTATTTCCTTGAATCCTACAATTCTGATACATTTTGATCTCCTCCACCTTTTCTTTGGACATTTTAGTTTCTTGGATGAGGTGAATATCATGTTTATGATCCCTTACAAAATTGTGCAAAACATCCCTCTTATGAAGGATATTGAGCCCTCTAATATTCCAAGACATAATCTTCATATCTTACCAGGGGATTGTAGAATCTCTGGAATGGTCTTTTGAACACCATCCACTATATCCTAGAAGCTTTCATGCTCTCTCTGCTATTTTCCCAATCTTCTACACTGGCCAAGCTTAGTAGCTCCACAATCCGCCTTTGCTCTTGTTCTAGTAACAACTCCACTTGGAGTATTATGATGTTTTCTTTTCTCCTTCTTTTTCTTAGAATGAGAGAGGACTTCTTCCCAGTCAGTATCTTCTTGGCTCTCCATCTCTTTGCTAGATTCCCCTTCCTTTTCATACATTATTCTTTTCTCCCAAGGGAGGGTATCCATTAGGCCATTCCTAGGCTGATTCAGATTTTCACTCAAAAGATTGGTATTCTGGCCCAAATCCTCAAAGGTGTCCTTAATAAAATCTGGGGTTGTGTTTTCCCCAAGGTTAAGAGGGACACACAAAGGGGAGCAATCAGTAGAGATTGTGTTCTAGATTGGAATGCAAATATCCAAAGACAGACCCTGGATAGGAATATCCTCCAGTCCAAGAAACCCATTTTCTTTGTCTTCTGATAAGATTTTAGGAGTAGAGGAAACAAAGTCCTCATCCCTTTTCACTTCCTCCATATTTTCCATTGTTTTCTCATCATCTTCCTTAGGGCCTTCATTATTTTCTGCTCTTGTTTGGTGATTATTCTACGCACTTAGGTCCTTTGATTCTGTTTCATCAATACTATCAGAGGAATTCCGCTGAGTTTCATTTTTCCTACCAACTTCCACACTGGGATTGCTGGCTTTTCCTTCCCCATCAAATTTCTTTCTCCAGACAATCCTAGGGTTGGACTAGTGATTTTCTTTTTCTTTACTGACATTTAATGGACATTTCTTAGCCCAATGCCCCATTTTTCTACATTTGAAGTAGGCAAAGGGAATGGATTCAAACTCTATAGTTTTCGTCCAGGTTCCCAACTTAGATTGAATGTCTATTGAAGAAGGAAGGTCAGCACTTTGTGAAACTCCTACACAGATTCAAGCAAACACCAACCGCTTTCTAGCTGTAGTCATAGGGTCAATAGAAAGAAGTTCTCCAAGAGAACTAGCAATGTCATTGAAAATGTCCTCATTCTAGTATTCCAAAGGGAGACCCAGGAGTTTAGCCCAAACATGAACATTCTCAAAGATAGAATCAAAAAGGTCTAGGTGGGATGTCCATTTCTTTAGGGTGAGGGAAGGCTTTCCAATGACCCAGGGTCCACCACTACTCATAGCCAAAATATCCTCCTTGCAGGTAAACTCAAAGGAAAAAAAACCTCTTGGAAGAGTAACAACCATAACTTTCCCATTAGTTCTCCACTTGTTTTTAACAAATTCCTTAACCACCTCAACATTTGGTCTAGGGCCCATAAACTTACCAATCAGGACTTTTTCCATCAAAGCAATATTATGATCAATAATAGAATCAAGTACAGAGATGGAAAACTTACCATTCGCTGGATCAAAATGATTACTCACCAGAGGGAAAATCAATTTACCATTTGGTTTAACACCAAACAATGATGCCCAAGGTTTACGCTTTGCTCCTTCCCTATCAACGGTCCCTATTCTAAATGCCTTACCATAATTTTTAGCTTCCCATAATAGATGCCTTCATGCACTAGTAGAGGTTAAAGCTACATATACATCTTGTTGGTAATTGAGATACCTTATTTCCTCTATTACAAGGTTTTTTGATCTAAATGCTAGTTCTAGGTTGATAAATTTAACAAATTTTCAATTCTTCATTTAAAGAGATACAATAATTTTTCCAATAACTATAACCTAAAAACACTAAGAAAGGACTATTTTCCTATTAATTTTGTGTTCCTTTAAGGTAGATCAACAAAATAAATATAACTACCCAAAAGCATAGTTGCAAAGTTTCTTTTTGAGTTGCCAAGGTTCATGGAATAATATTGGATTAAAATTTCCTTAAAAATGATGCCCTTATTACAAGTTAGATGAGAAGAAATCAATCAAACCAAATAAAAAATAATAGTATTGCAAACTTTATTTTCCTATGTTACGAAGGTTCATGGAATTATATTGGATTAAAATTTCCTTAGAAATGATGCCCCTATTATGAAATGATGTCCTTATTTCAAAATAATCTCCAAGTCTTTATTCTTAGAACACACTAATATACTAAGAGGGAGGTGAATCAATATATCCCCAAAATTAATCCAACTCAACTTTATCAACCAAAACTTTCTACTACCTTAAAATAGATAAAGAATCAAAATATGCAATTCAAAACATAAGGTCATGCAACCACAACACTAGATTTACATGGAAAACACTAGAAGGGAAAACCATAGTGATCAAGTTGATTGGATCTACTATTCAAATCTAGCCTCATAAATAAAAACAAGATTTACAAGTTTTATGGGATACAACACAAAGGAAGCTACAACTCCCTAAAACAATTTTTTTATGGCTTCAACCAAAGGAAGATACACCTCTCTACAAGAAACAACACTTATAGAAAGAGGTTACAAACTTTGTACAAAATAATTGGAAAAATTTGTTGATCAATCACCACCATAACATCAACACCCTTCACACTCACATTTGTCTTCAATACCTCTAGTCAACAACCTTTACTATCTTCAACTCATTTGAACCACACACATATAATCACACATACCTCCTCACATAATCACACTCACTCACACTCTTTGCAACAAACTTTATCTTTTATTTATACATTCCACAAGCTTAAAACAATTTCTCCTTTGTTGACCAAGATGAAAAGTATGACATGAAATATGTAACGTCCATAACAAGTTGGCTTCCAAGGCATGATAAAAAATAAGTAGAATTAAAATATGTTTGAAACCAAGATATAATTGGGGCCTATTTTACCTTAGCACACATCTCCACACTAGTGCACACTTCCAAACACTTGGCACAATCATCTCAACATACCAAGTCGGTCCATAAAACACTTAACACCCAAAATATCAATTCCAAACCAAAAGCAATACTAGAGAGATAAAATAACATCATCCAGAGGATGCCATGAATATTATATGGCTTTCCAAACATTCCTATAAACACCTTTTATCTTTTCAATCCATTTTATATTGGCACAAGCACTTGAGAACTGATGTTGGTATCCATAATACACTCTAGTTAAATAGTCTTGATGTAAAACATTGAAAATCATACTTATAGTAAATAAAGAAATTTGAAACATTAACTACACATACCAACAAAGTCAAATGTCAAGATGCAATGAAATATGGTGGAATTATTATCTCTCTCTACTTACCTTAACTAGCAACAAGACTTATCTTCACATATATGACTCTAAAAACTATTGTGGTACATATTATCACTTGAAACTTGAATCATATGTGTATCTTACTTGTATCTATCAATCCTCCAAACTGCAAGACCATGTCGTCAATCGCAAAGAAGTGTGGAGCATTATACTATTTCTTTGTGATTGTAACTACCTTGTTTCACTACTATCTTCACTCTCCTAACTCTAAAACTCTTTGCAGTAAGTTTCATGATCTCAAATTTGAACCACACATATCAAAGAGCAGTTACAAGCTATCTACTCTATCCATAGGCTCATAACTTCAAATGTAGTAAAATGTGTTACATTATCTTGAGCCTATGACACATTTCCTGACTCAAAAACTGTACTTAACCAAATTTCTTCAAAAGATTTGCAACTTTCTTTGCTAAGCCACATGACTTCATAACTTCCCTGACATTCATTATCAACACAACTTATCAAAGATATTGACAACATACACTTATCATGAACTTACACATGAAGTTTAGAAGATAAGGTACAACTATGTATAAATGCTATTGATCATCACTCCTTTGATCTACTCCTTTTACATCACCACATAGTTGACATCAATGACAACATATGTAACAATATCCCCCTTTGGAATTGATGGCAATACTATCTTGATTTACAATTTCTCCCCCTTTGACATCAACAACAAAGTCCTAATGGTCTTGCTCTATGCTGGAAAAAACATATAGGCTCCCCCTATCTATACAAACCTTATTATTATTTATTAGTCCACTCCACTTAAGAAGTAGCCTTTGACACTTCAAGACTTATGTAGGAAAAGTTGTTCTTCAATTTCCTTCAGCTGGGCAAGAGTTGTATTTTAGTACTCCTTTACAAAAGACAAAATGTGCATTTTCTTTCAAGATGAATATAAAATTCATATTCTTCTACCAAACTAGTTGACACCTTTACTTTTTGAAAAAAAAATTCTACCTCTATCACAATGCTTTTCAAGGATGCTAACCTTAGAGTCACAACTCCCTTTAGCTGAACAATTTCTCCTTTTATTTTCTCTCTTTGGTCTATAAGCTTCTTCAGTTGGGAGTGTAAAATTTCTATTTGTTCCCTTGTAGCACCATCTTTTTCCTTCACCGGACTATAGGGTATGTGTAGGATCATCATGGAAAAAATAGGCCCTTAAGTGGCAAAAAATTCAAAAAAATCAAGATTACGCAACTTGACATAAAAATTTGAATAATTTATCTATATTATTTCAAAAATATGTAAGAATAGAATCTGTAGCAAATTGAATATAGTTTCTAAACTACTAGGTATATTTTAAAAATAAAAATCTATTTGATGAAAATTTGAAATTTCAATGGAGTAGTACTTAAATTTTAGTGAAAAAAGAAGTAGTGTTTGTCTGACCACCTAACCATAATAAAATGATAATATTTTTTTATAAGATTTAAGATATAATTAGAGGACTCATGTCCCGATGTGATGCATATTTTTGTGTAATTTTTTCCATGTAAATAATTAATTAAATGAATTTTTTATTACAACTTTTTTAAAATATATAAACTTGTATGTCTGACCACCTTAAATTGTCAAGACTTCATGAAATTCAATTTTTATTTTTTTAATCCTATAGTATGTGAAGCATAGAATGTGACACATGTTTCGAATTCAAAAATGTGATACCATTTGAAAGCTATAGATGTTTTTCAATCATCCTATCAATCAAATTTAGTCATAATTCAAATAGAAAATGAATAATAATTATTTATTAAATTCAAAGTAAAGAATAATTTATATTGGTGGAAAGTTGAGAATCTCCTTTAAAAACCCTTTTTGTTTCATCAATTTTGGGTAAAAAAAAAGTCGTCAGCCACATGGACCATCATATCGCTTACATATCGCCACTTTTTGGCCAATCATGATCCTACACATACCCTATATTTGTGACTCAATAGATTCAATTTGATTCTTTACGCTCTTTGTAGTTCCTAGCCATTTAAAAAAAATGATACAACACTTTGGAATCCTCTAATAAATTTTTAATGCT
This sequence comes from Sequoia sempervirens, assembly GCA_007258455.2. Lineage (NCBI taxonomy): Eukaryota > Viridiplantae > Streptophyta > Pinopsida > Cupressales > Cupressaceae > Sequoia > Sequoia sempervirens. The sequence goes on along the minus strand of VDFB02049217.1, from coordinate 111,306,628 downwards.
TTTCACATTCTCTTGCAATTTCTTATATTCCTTAGCACATGTACCAAAGGCATCAACCATTGTTTTGTTGTTCACTTGTTCAATCACCTTTTTCTTTGCCTACTTCTCTAGACAAGATGATTGAGATTTGAAGGACCACAATAGAAGCTTCATCTATTGTGTGGGATGAAGAGATGGATCTCTTTTTACCTCAGGCAATTTCTCCTAAATTATCTTTATTGCTTCTTCCAACAAATGTATCTCTTTTTGCTTTAGGTAAATCCTCTTGAATTTTCTTTACTTCTTCTTCAAACAATTCAACTCCCTCAACTTATTATTGAAGAATATCTTTCCTTGTAGTGGATTGAAGTATATCTCCTAGTTGTAACTTGTGGAGAGGAGATATGTTGGACAATGAACTTTAAGAAACCTCCCTTAAAAAATAAAATAAAATCCTAGTGAATCTTTCATTGTTTTGGGAAAAATTATTATTTTCTATAGGCAAATCATTCCCTTTTTGGAAAAAAATGTTAATTTTATTGGTGATCTTTTTACATCACTAATTTTTTGTAGAAAATATTGGAAAACCTTGGAAAATAATAAGAAAATGCATTAATTATGATGGAAAATCCTTCTAATCTAAAAAAAAAATTATGGAAAAGTAGGGGCCCAAGGGTGGAAACTATCAATTGGTTTAAGGGGTAGAATATAATATTTTCTTATCATCATTGATTTAAAATATAATCTAATTTGAATCTCATTATATTTTGTGATGTAAAATGTACTTCTTAATTTTAATTTTTATGGGACCTAAAATTGCTTTTGGATCATTTATCTTAGAAGATCATTGATCCAAAAGTTATTTCTTTCCCCATAAGCATTGCAGATCATTGGTACATTTTACATTGTAGAATACAACTAGGACCATTAGATTATATTGTAAATCAATTAGAAATTAAATATTAGAAATATGGCCCTAAATCAACTAATAATTATGATATACTATTGGCGAATTAATATAGATTTCTACTATTACGATTAGATTATGAGAGACAGGGAATGAGATAGATAGGGAGTGGTAGGGTGGGAGGGATAGAGGGAGGGAGAAAGAGGGAAGGAGGGAGAGAAAGAGGTAATGAGGGAGATAGGGAGTGGTAAAGTGGTGGGATAGGTATAAAGTGAGTTAGAGAGAGGGAGGGGTAGGTGGAGAGAGGTTGTGTGTGTGTGTGAGGGAGATAGTGAGTGGTAAGGTGGGAGGGGGATAAACAGGGAAGGACGGAGATAGGGAACGGTAGGGTGGGAGGGATAGAGGGAGAGACACATAGAGGGAAGGAGGGAGATAGACACATGTAGGTTATGAGAGGTAGGTGTAGAAAGAGTTAGGGATAGAGAGAGAGGCATAGGTGGAGAGAGGTTGTGTGGGAAGGAAAGAGATAGGGAGTGGTAAGGTGGGAGGGATAGAGGGATGGCAATAAAGGGGTAAGGAGAGAGATGGGGAGTGGTAGGGTGGGAGGGATAGATATAGAGAGAGTTAGGGATGGAGGAAGGGGTAGGTGGAGAGAGATTGTGTGTGAGAAAGAGGGAGAGAGGGAGGGATAGAGATGGAAGGAGGGAGATAGGAAGTGGTAGGGTGGGAGAGATAGAGGGAGGGAGAGAAATATGAAGGATGGAGATAAAGATAGGTAGGGTAGGAGAGGTAGGTATAGAGAGAGTTAGGGAGAGTGGGAGGGGTAGGTGGAGAGAGGTTGTGTGTGTGAGAGAGAGGGAGAGAGGGAGTGAGAGAGAGAGGGAAGGATGGAGATAGGGAGTGGTAGGGTCAAAGGGATAGAGGGAGGGAGAGAAAGAGGAAAGGTGGGAGATAGGGAGTGGTAGGGTTGGAGGAATAGGTATAGAGATATTTTGAGAGAGGAAGGGGTAGGCGGAGAGAGGTTATGTGTGTGAGGGAGATAGCAAGTGGTAAGGTGGGAGGGATAGATGGAAGGAGAGAAAGAGAGAAATATGGAGATAGGCAGTGGTAGGGTGGGAGGGAGAGAAGGAGGGAAGGAGGGAGGTAGGGAATGGTAGGGTGGGAGGGATAGGTATAGAGAGTTATGGAGAGAGGGAGGGGTAGGTGGAGAGGGGTTCTATGTGTGGGAATGAGAGAGGGAGCGAGAGAGAAAGAGGGAAGGAGGGAGATAGGGAATGGTGGGGTGGGAGGGACAGAGGGAGGGAGAGAGAGGGAAGGAGGGAGATAAGGAGTGGTAGAGTGGGAGGGATAGAGGGAGGGAGAGAAAGAGTGAAGGAGGGAGATAGGGAGTGGTAGGGAAGAAGGGATTGGTATAGAGAGAGTTAGGGAGAGAGAGAGAGGTTGTGTGTGTGTGAGGGAGATAAGGAGTGGTAGGGTGGGAGGGATAGAAATAGGGAAGGAGGGATATAGGGAGTGGTAGGGTGGGAGGGAGATAAAGTGGGAAGGATGGAGATAGGGAGTGGTAGGGTCAGAGGGAGAGAGGGAGGGAGAGAGAGGGTAGGAGGGAGATAGGAAGTGGTAGGGTGAGAGGGATAGAGGAAGGGAGAGAAAGAGGTATGGATGGAGATAGAGAGAGGTAGGGTAGGAGAGTTAGGTATAGATAGAGTTAGGGAGAGATGGAGGGGTAGGTGGAGAGAGAAATAGAAAGAGTGGGGAAATTGGGTTCAGGAAGGAGAGGTAGGTATAAAGAGGTGGGGTGGGATGGATTAAGGAAAGTTAGGTATTTAGAGGTAAGGTGCAAGGAATAAAGAGTGAGGTAGGTAAAAATAGATAGAGAGGTAGGGTGGGAGAGATAGAATGAGAGAGATCTAGTGTGTATGTGTGAAGAGAGAGTGGGGAGGGAGAGTTAGAGAGAGGGGTAGGTAGAGAGAGGGAGAGGAAGAGAGTAAGGGAAAGGGCTTGGGATAAGTTGATAGAGTGACCTACGGTTGGAGGGATGGTGGGAGGGAGGGAGAGGTAGGGTGAGATAGATTGAGAGAAATGTAGGTAGAGAGGGAGAGGGTGAGTGGAGATAAACAAATGTATTGAGGGAAGGTGAGAGAGAGGGAGAGAGGGAGAGAGAGAGACATAGATGTATATATTTCTCTCACCTCCTTGTTGTTTTATTATAATAAATTATATAATATTTAAAAATCTCTTGCAACAATCCATCAAATAATTTTTTAATATATTATATTATTAAATATATAATATTATATTTATATAATATAACACATAATATTTATATTAAATATAATGTATATTATATTAATATTAGTATTTCCTAGTGTATATTATTTTACCATAATATATATTAATTTATCATATATATCATATTATATATATTAATATTTTAAATATATATAAATATTAATATTAATATTAATATTAATATTATAATATGTTAAATTTGAATCTATAGTATTTTTATATATGTTAATATTTTTATTAAAAGAAACACATATTTTTTCTCAAATTAAAATAACATATATATCAATTTTTTAAATTAGAAATAGATATGCATTCCTCTAAAAGTTGGATATCCGTTTTTACCTTTACAAAATGGATATGTGTTTCTGTCGAATATTCGTTAATAAGAGATATCTATTTTGCTTCAGTATTTCATTGGGATTTGGATTGGGGGTGTCTAATCCAAAAATTCAACATCCCTAACATGTTTATAGGGGTTTTAAGGATTTTTTAAATTTCACCCTCTATGCTGACAAATTTTTTTTCATTTGATTTTGATGAAACAAAAAAAGGTTTATTCAGAAAATTGTTAGCATTCAACAAATACAAGATATGTTTTATTTTAAATTTAATAGGTAATTATTATTGGTTTTCTTCATTCACTATGTTTAAATTCTTGATTGATAGGCTGATTGAAAAACATCTATAGCTTTTAAATGGTTATACAATTTTTGAATCTGAAAGATGTGTCACACACTATGATTCACAAGCTATAGTTAAAAAAAATGAATTTCATAAATTTTTGACCAAGTTAGGGTAGCCGAGCAAATTATTTTTAATATTTTCAAAAATTCCTACTAGAAAATTCATAACTAATTATTTACTTACAAAAAATTACAAAAAAAATGTGTCACATCTATGCATGTGTCCTCTACTTATATATTAAAATATTTGAAACAAAATATTTATTTTTTCTCATCATTAGGGTGGTTAGACAAATACCTCTTTTTAAATTTTTTTTTTAATGTACTACTGCATTGAAATTTTAAATTTTCACCAAATCAAATTACTTTTTTCTACAAAGAACCTAGTATCTTACAAACTACATTCAATTTGCTACAAATTCTATTTCTACATATTTTTGAAATTATGTTAATAAACTATTCAAATTCTTATGTGAAGTTGCTTAAGTCTATTTTTTGTATTTTTATTGTCACTTCAGGGACCTATTTGGCCCATCATGATCCTATATTGACGCACTATATTCTACTAGTGATTCCCCCATCATTCTTAGTTTCTCATGATATGGGTATGTGCAGGATCATGATGGGCCAAAAAGTGGCAATATTATGGGTATTTGTAGGGTATGTGGCTAACGACTTTTTTTTTACCCAAAATTGATGAAACGAAAGGATTTTTAGAGGAGATTCTCATCTTTCCACCAATATAGATCATTCTTTAATTTTAATTTAATAAATAATTAGTATTAATTTTCTATTAGAATTATGACTAAAATCTGACGTAGGCTGATTGAAAACATCTATAACTTTCAAACGATATCACATTTTTAAATCCAAAACATGCCCACATTCTATGCTTCACATACTATAGGATTAAAAAATAAAAAATAAATTTCATGAATTTTGACCAAGTTAAGGTGGTCAGACATATGAGTTTTTATATTTTTTAAAAGTTGTAATAAAAAATTCATAATTAATTATTTACTTGGAAAAAAATTACAAAAAAATATGCATCACATCCAAACATGAGTGCTCTACTTATATATAAAATCTTATAAAAAAATATTATCATTTTATTATGGTTAGGGAGGTCATACAAACACCTACTTCTTATTTTTTCCCTGAAATTTAAGTACTACTGCATTGAAATTTCAATTTTTCACCAAATAGATTTTATTTATTTTTAAATGAACCTAGTAGTTTAAAAACTACATTCAATTTTCTACAGATTCTATTCTTACATATTTTTGAAATAATATAGATAACTTATTCAAATTTTTACCTCAAGTTGCCTAACACTGATTTTTTTGAATTTTTTGCCACTTAAGGGCCTGTTTTTTCCATGATGATCCTGCACATACTCATATCTCTTTCTACCTTCTTTTGAAAACTTGTCAACATGTCCTTTTTTATTGTATTTTGATGAAGTCTTAAGGAAGCTAGATCTTTTTTTACCTTTTTTCTTAATTCATGTCTTGATAGACCCCAACCCTGACACTGTCATTAGCTATTTCTAATTGAACCTCTTGCACGAAATAACCAACCTCCACCATAACAGAGTCACTCCCAACAACCTTCAAATGTTGGGACATAGGATGGTCATCTCAAAAAGAAACTTCAATGTGCATAGCTTTTTGAGAGTCTGAAGGCATACTGACATCCACTATGAAGGGAGAATCAATAGTGCAATGGGGGGAATCACTTCTTGCTAATCCTACTAATTGTCTTGTAAAAAAAATTAAGATGTTTTAAATTCTCTAGAATGTCAAACTTATTGCTGAATTTTTTCCTTGATATATCCTTTTTCTATTGGTGCACTCTTCCCATTATTCGAGGATTTTACTGAGATAAATCCATTTGTATCTGATTTAGCTATCTGATTTAGCTATATGTATAGTGGGGCTCGAAGGCATGCCAAGTCTCCTTTGGGCCTTTGTTTAGGAAATTTCTCTATAGGTGTCCATGTACATGACATGTAGGACATTGAAATGGGAGAGCCACATAATCCAATTGTTGAACCCATTACATGTTGCCTAATCTAATTTCAACATAGTGATGCAGAGGGTTATAAATAAATCTATTTCAACACAAATTTGAGCAAAAATTGTTACCTTCCTTTCTAGTGTCTAATGTGAAGGACCCAAGGGTTTCTCGAGAACAACAGTAATGGATTGCATGATATCATTTATCTCCAAAATTACATGGGTAGATAGGGGAGCCAAACCCAAACACTAATTTTAGATAGGAGTTACTCCATCAAATCAAAACCTACATGCCATGGTTTGATGAATAGACCTAGACATTATTGTGAAAGTAGTGACCTCCTTTAAAGATCACATTATGATCAACCATTTGTGAGAGAACTAAATAGAAATAACCATTTGTTGTAACAATAATCTCCATATACCCCTCTAGATACCAATTCTTGTAGACCATGGATTTATTAAAGGCAAAGAAACCTTGATACCATGAATGTGTAGATCAATGCATGCTCAACTAGATACAATGTTTTCAACAATCACATCTAGGTTAATGACCATAATTGGATGATCATTTTGTCACTCCAAATAGTTGTTTGAATGAAAGTGAACATCTTTTCTTTGAGTAGATCTGATATCAGAAGTTGCATGCAATAGGAAATGCATGTCATTAGCATGACTAGATGATAAAGAATCATCACCTCAAACCACCTCTTTCAAGGAGATGGGGTGGCTCCCCAAATACCCAACCACCACCATGTAAATATTAATACCCTACCATTGAAAGAATGAACCAAAGGAATACAGAAGCTACAAATTCCAAAAGAATCCAACACTAAACCCACACTAAAATAGGGATATACTACTTGTAGCAACCTGTACAAATGTAGATCTAAAATACCAAGAGAATAAAACCATGGGAAATCTAGATTGAGTGCTAGTAGGTTTTCACAACCCCCTCACCTATTCATGCCACACCCTCAAGCTCGTGGTGTTGCCATGCACCCATACAACAAAAAGCTTTGTTATATATAATTAACTATTATCAAGATATCTTTAATATATTTACTTAAAAGAGAATATTATTGATGATAATATTAATTAGATATCTTAAATATATTTATTTAAAAAATATTTGAAGTGTTTATATTAAATTTTTTATTTGGTATGGATTATGCTTTTAAATGAATGTATTTAAGATTAAAAAATAAAAAATAAAAAATAAATATTTTATTCATGAAGAGTTATTTTATTTACATATCTTTAAAAAATGTTGTCTTTATTTTAACATGAAATTATTTTATTTGGAACATATTTAAAACCTTTGGTGCATTTACTTTATGTTATTATAGAGCTATTTTATTTACTCCATGTGTTATTAGTCGATAGGCTATTTGTGTGAACTTTGGTCAGAATTTTCGTCAGCCTCCCCAGTTTTTTTAGTCTTCTGGCAGTCATGAAAAAGGTGGCAGATGGTTTTTTGTTTAAAAACACTTTGGTCAGAATTTTCGTCAACCTCCCAATTTTTTAGCCTTCCGATGGCCATGAAAAAGGTGGTAAAGGCAGTTGTTGGTTGCCTTGGGATTAGGGTGGCATATTTCCTACCATGTGGATAGAGCAGGCCACCAAAATTAAACACTGGTTTGTATCAACATTAATTGGTGTATGTGTGTACTAGCAATAGTTGTAATAACACCCGTCGTTTAACGCCTTGGGGAACATAATGAATGTTTGGGAAATTTTTGATAAGGCATTGTTTGGTGTCATTTTGTTGCTATACCTGCTATCAGAGTTGTGAGTGAGGAGGGTAAGCTTCTATGAGGGTGCAAGCTTGATCAAGCCTTATGCAGCTTCTGCAAAGGTGGTTGGAGGTTATTTTGTGTTTTTTGCATGGGGCGATGCTTGCAAAAGCAAAAGAAAAGTGTCGCTTGTGATAATTTTTTCCCATTTTTGTGCAGGAAAGCTAGTGGGAAGAGGTGCATGTTAAAAAAACCCTTTGTGATATTGTTTCATTTGTGGTTTGCGATCTGTGCCAAGCTATATTGTTTCATTTGTGATAAGGTACTGTTGATTGTTTCAAATTTTGATAAGTTATTGTTGAGAAAATACTATATAGTTTGTAAAAATGAAATATTATCTAATTTATGGTTCGCGTTTTGTGTCTATGGTTTTGTATGGGTTTGTTACTATGAATTTTTGTGGGTTTCTCTTTATGATTTCCATTTTCTGGCTATGTTTGCAATGGGAAAAATTGTTTAGGTTATGCAGTTTTTTGTAGGCTTGAAGAAATAAGGCAGCCTAGAGAAAGCTAGCGGAAAGAGGTTGTTTGAAGCAAGTGGGAAGAGGTGCATATCGAAAAACTATTTGTCATATTGTTTCATTAGTGGTTCATGGTTTGTGGCAAGCTATATTGTTTTATTTGTGATAAGGTACTGTTGATTGTTTCAAATTTTGATAAGGTGTTGTTGAAAGAAGACTATATTGTTTGTGAAAATGAATATTGTTTGGTTTAAGGTTCGTGTTTTGTGGCTATGGTTTTGCATGGGTTTGTAACTTTTATTTTTTGTGTTTTGTAGGTTTCTCCATCTAGGTCAGTTTTCAAACCAATATTGTTTGATTTAATGCTTCCATTTTGTGGTTATGGTTGCAACAGAATCAAATAGTTAATGTTATACACTTTGTATTAGATTCCATTGGGAATTGTTGATTATTGTTCTCTTGCTTAAGCTATATTGTTTCATTTTCAAGAAGATGTTGTTGAAAAGGCTATATTGTTTCAATTTTTGATAAGGTTGTGTTGAGAAAAGAGTATATTTTTGTATGGGTTTGTTACTATCAATTTTCTGTGGGTTTCTCTTTATGGCATAGGTTTTGTGGATATGTTTGCAATGGAATAAAAATTTTGACGTTATGCAGTTTTTGTCGATTGTTATTGTCTAGCTCAGGCTATATTGTCTCATTTTCAATAAGGTTTTGTTCAAAAGGCTATATTGTTTCAATTTTTGATAGGGTGTTGTTGAGAAAAGACTATATTGTTTGTTAAAAGAAATATTGTTTCATTTATGGTTGTGTTATGTGGCTATCGTTTTGCATGGGTTTTGTGGCTACGGTTTTGTGGTTTATCTATCTAGGTCACTGTTGAAACCAATGTTGGTTGATTTATGGCTTCCATTTTGTGGTTATGGTTAGAATGAAATAAAATAGTTAATGTTGTACACTTCATGTTTGGTTACATTAGGTATTTTTGATTATTGTTCTTTGTCTTAGGCTATATTGTTTCATTTATGATAAGGTGTTGTTGAAAAGCCTATATTGTTTCAATTTTTGATAAGGTTCTATTCAGAAAGGAGTATATTTTTGGAAGGGTTTGTCATTGTTAATTTTTGAGAAGGTGTTGTTGAGAAGGCTATATTGTTTCAATTTTTTATAAGGTTTTGTTGAGAAATGAGTATATTTTTACTTAAGTTAGTTACTATGAATCTTTGTGGGCTTCTCTTTATGTCTTCCATTTTGTGGCTATGTTTGGAACAAAATAAAATTGTTAACATTATGTAGTTTTTGTTGGTTGTTGTTGTCTATCTTTGGCTATATTGTTTCATCCTTGAAAAGGTTTTGTTGAGAAGTGCTCCAATTCTCATTAAGGCATTGTAGTTTTTGTCGATTGTTGTTGGCTAGCTTGGGTTGTATTTTGCATTGGTTTGTTACTGTGCATTTTTTTGTGCTTTGCAACAATCAACAATGCCCTTTGGAAAACAACATAAACTATTTTAGAAATACTTGAGAAATGATTTTTTTAATATGCACCTCTTCCTGCACCTCTTCCCACTTCCATCAAATATGCCTCCTCCTACTTGCTTTCTCTACGCTTCGTTATTTCTCCACTTCCTACAAAAAACAGGCATAGAATCATCACAACCGAGATTTTTGTATTACTTTTGCAACCATGGAGCCATGCAAAAAACAAAAAAATAACCTCCAACCACCTTCACAAAAATTCCACAACCGATGATTGCACTTGCACCTTCACATAAGCTTTCCCTCCTCACTCACAACTATTATGTATATATATTTAAATATATGTGTATATATATGTATATGTATATATTTATGGCTTCCGTTTTGTGGTAATGGTTGGAACAGAATAAAATAGTTAATGTTGTACACTTTATGTTTGGTTACATTAGGTATTGTTGATTATTGTTCTCTGTCTTATGCTATATTATTTCACTTTCAATAAGGTGTTGTTGAAAAGGCTATATTGTTTCAATTTTTGATAAGCTTATGTCCATGAAGGAGTATATTTTTGGATGGGTTTATCACTGTTAATTTTTGAGAAGGTGTTGTTGAGAAGGCTATATTGTTTCAAATTTTTATAAGGTTTTTGTTGAGAAATGAGTATATTTTTACTTCGATTTGTTACTGTGAATCTTTGTGGGTTTCTCTTTATGGCTTCTGTTTTGTAGCTATGTTTGGAATGGAATAAAATTGTTAATGTTATGTTATTTTTGTTGGTTGTTGTTGTCTATCTTGGGCTATATTATTTCATCCTCTAAAAGGTTTTGTTGAGAAGTGTTCCAATTCTCATTAAGGCGTTGTAGTTTTTGTCGATTGTTGTTGGCTAGCTTGGCTCGTATTTTTGCATTAGTTTGTTTAGTTTGTTACTGTGCATTTTTTTGTGCTTTATGCAATCAACAATGCCTATATATGTGCATCTAACTTTAGATATACAACAGTACCTTATCAAAAATAAAACAATATACCCTGTCAAAAATTGAATTAATATAGCCTCTTCAACAACACCTTATCAAATATACAACCATATAGCCTAAGCTAGATTTCAATTTTTGATATAGTGCTATTGAGAAGGCTAGATTATTTTGATTTTTGATAAGGTTTTGTCTAGAAAAGAGTATTTTTTGCATGGGTTTGTTACTGTTATTTTTTGTGGCCTTCTTTTAATGGCTTCTGTTTTCTGCCTATGTCTGCAATTTAGAATAAAATTGTTATGATGTAGATTTTTTCGATTGTTGTTGGGTGGCTTGGGTTATATTTTTGCATTGGTTTGTTACTCTGCATTTTTTTGTGCGTTGTGCAATGAACAATGCATATATATGTGCATCTAACTTCATATACATATATATATATACATATTTATATTTATATATATGTATATATATATATGTACATATATGTATATGTATATATATATCTATATATATATGTTGAGAAGGCTATATTGTTTCAATTTTTGATAAGGTTTTGTTGAGAAATGAGTATATTTTTACTTCAATTTGTTACTGTGAATCTTTGTGGATTTCTCTTTATGGCTTCCGTTTTGTGGCTATGTTTGGAACAAAATAAAATTGTTAACATTATGCAGTTTTTGTTGGTTGTTGTTGTCTATCTTGGGCTATATTGTTCCATCCTCCAAAAGGTGTTGTTGAGAAATGTTCCAATTCTCATTAAGGCACTATAGTTTTTATCGATTTTTGTTGGCTAGCTTGGCTTGTATTTTTGCATTGGTTTGTTAATGTGCATTTTTTTGTACTTTGTGCAATCAACAATGTGTATATATGTGCATCTAGCTTCAGATATACAACAACACCTTATCAAAAATAAAACAATATACCCTTTCAAAAATTGAATTAATATAGCCTCTTCAGTGGCACCTAATCGAATATAAAATCATATAGCCTAAGCTAGATTTCAATTTTTGATATAGTGTTGTAAAGAAGGCTAGATTCTTTCAATTTTTGATAAGGTTCTGTCTAGAAAAGAGTATTATTTTTGCATGGGTTTGTTGTTGTGGTTTTTTGTGGGCTTCTTTGAATGGCTTCCATTTTCTACCTATGTTTGCAACAAAATAAAATTGTTAAGATGAAGCGGATTTTGTCGATTTTTGTTGGGTGGTTTGGGTTATATTTTTGCATTGGTTTGCTACTTTGCATATTTTTTTGCTTTGTGCAATGAACAATGTGTATATATGTGCATCTAACTTTAGATATATATATATGTGTGTGTGTGTGTGTGTGTGTGTCTATGTGTCTGTGTATTTATATATGTATATATATATATGTACATATATATATGTATATATATGTATATCTATATATATATGTATATAAATATATGTTGAGAAAGCTATATTGTTTCAATTTTTGATAAGGTTTTTTTGATAAATAAGTATATTTTTACTTTAGTTTGTTACTATAAATATTTGTCCTAGTTTCTCTCTATGGATTCCATTTTGTGGCTATGTTTGGAACAAAATAAAATTGTTAACGTTATGTAGTTTTTGTTGGTTGTTGTTGTCTATCTTGGGCTATATTGTTTCATCCTCCAAAAGGTGTTGTTGATAAGTGTTCCAATTCACGCTAAGGCGCTATAGTTTTTGTCGATTGTTGTTGGCTAGCTTGGCTTGTATTTTTGCATTGGTTTGTTACTATGGATTTTTTTGTGCTTTGTGCAATCAACAATGCATATATATGTGCATCTAACTTCAAATATACAACAACAACTTATCAAAAATAAAAAATATCCCTTGTCAAAAATTGAATTAATATAGCCTCTTCAACAACACCTTATCGAAAATAAAAATATATCCCTTGTCAAAAATTGAATTAATATAGCCTCTTTAGCAACACCTTATCAAATATAAAACCATATAGCCTAAGCTAGATTTCAATTTTTGATATAGTGTTGTTGAGAAGGCTAGATTCATTCGATTTTTGATAAGGTTTTGTCTAGAAAAGAGCATTTTTTTGCATGGGTTTGTTACTGTGATTTTTTGTGGGCTTCTTTTAATGGCTTCCATTTTCTGCCTATGTCTGCAATAAAATAAAATTGCTAAGATGATGTAGATTTTGTCGATTGTTGTTGGTGGCTTGGATTATTTTTTTGCATTAGTTTGTTACTATGCATTTTTTTGTGTTTTGTGCAATGAACAATGCGTATATATGTGCATCTAACTTCAAATATATATATATATATATGTTGAGAAGGCTATATTGTTTCAATTTTTTATAAGGTTTTGTTGAGAAATGAGTATATTTTTACTTCAGTTTGTTGCTATGAATCTTTGTGGGTTTCCCTTTATGGATTCCATTTTGTGGCTATGTTTGGAACATAATAAAATTGTTAATGTTATGCATTTTTTGTTGGTTGTTGTTGTCTATCTTCGGCTATATTACTCCATCCTCCAAAAGGTGTTGTAGTTTTTGTCGATTGTTGTTGGCTAGCTTGGCTTGTATTTTTGCATTGGTTTGTTACTGTGCATCTTTTTGTACTTTGTGCAATCAACAACACACATATATGTGCATCTAACTTCAGATATACAACAACACCTTATCAAAAATAAAACAATATACCTTGTCAAAAATTGAATTAATATAGCCTCTTCAGCTGCACCTAATCGAATATAAAACCATATAGCCTAAGCTAGATTTAAATTTTTGATATAGTGTTGTTGAGAAGGCTAGATTCTTTCAATTTTTGATAATTTTTTGTCTAGAAAAGAGTATATTTTTTGCATGGGTTTTTTGCTGTGATTTTTTGTGGGCTTCTTTTAATGGCTTCCATTTTTCTACCTATGTCTACAATAGAATAAAATTGTTAAGATGATGCAGATTTTGTCGATTGTTGTTGGGTGGCTTGGGTTATATTTTTGCATTGGTTTGTTACTCTGCATTATTTTGTGCTTTGTGCAATGAACAATGTGTATATATGGGCACCTAACTTCATATATATATATATATATATACACATACATATATATATATACATATACATATACATATATATGCATATATATGTACATATAAATTCCATAACATTGACTATTTTGAGCCATGCTGTGTCCATTCATGGTAAATGGAAGCAAAATGAAACAATATAGCTCTAAGGTGGACATCAAAACAACAATTCCTTGTGTAATACATGAATTGCATAACATTAACTATTTAATTCCATTGCGCTTCATTAGTACGTAACACTAAAAAAATCATAATTTCATACCCCACGCGAAACCATCACAAAGCTGCACTCATATATATTCTTTTATGTATATATGTGTGTGTGTGTGTGTGAGTGTGTAGAGAGAGTGTATATATATGTATATACATATATATATGTATATATATGTATATACATACATATATGTATATGTATATATATGTGTGTGGTTGTAACGCTAAATAATAAAACGTTAACCTTATATAGTTTATGTTAATTTCCATAAGGTCTTGTTGATTGTTGTTTTCTTAGCTTTAATATAGTTGCTAATGCTATACAACTTATTTTGATTTCGGAGTATTGATTGTTGATTGTTGTTGTCTGCTTTGACCTACATTGTTTCATTTTCAATAGAGTACTATTGAAAAGGCTATATTGTTTCAAGTTGCAATAAGGTGGTGTTGAGAAAAGACTATATTTTTGCATGGCTTTTTAACTTTGAAACTATTATTGTTTGATTTATGGTTTTTGTTTAGTTGTTATGGTTGTAATGCAATGAAACAGTCACTATTATACAGTCTATGTTGAATGTTGTTCCTTAGATTGTTAGCCAATGGTCTACTTGTGTGTACTTTGGTTAGAATTCTCGTGAAGCTTCCCAGTTTTTGAGCTTTCCAGTGGTTGTGTAAAAGGTGGTAGATGGTTTTTTTGTTTTAAAAAAATTTGCTAAGAATTTTTGTCAACCTCCCAATTTTTTTAGCCTTCTGATGGCCATGAAAAGGTGGCAAAGGTGGTTGTTGGCTGCCTTGGGAATAGGGTGGCATATTTCCCACCGCAAGGATAGAGAAGGCTGCCAAAATTAAATGTTGACTTGCACCAACATTGATTGTTGTATGCTTTCAGTGTACTTGTGATGGTTGTAATAGTTCCCATCGTTTATTCATTTGTGGCTTCCAATTAGTGGTGATGGTTGCAATGTGGCCAAATAGTTATTCCTGTGCAGCTTATGTTGTTTTCCATAAGGTATTGTCAAGGTTTCTTGTCTAGCGTTGGCTAGATTGTTTTGTTTTTTATTGCGTAGTCCTGGGAAAAGTATTTGAATTGTCCCTTTAATAGCTTCAAAAAGGTTTTGAGCACATGTATGTGGCAACCAGTGTTCTTTACTATGTTTAATATAAAGCCTATTGTTGTAAGAATTTCTTTTTGAGAATGAAAGATATAACAACTTTGTTTAGAAATAAATAACTATGTTCTCAAAACAATAAATTCAAATATTTTGTTTCCCTTTTTAAATAATGTTTTGTTTAATATATAATTCTTATTAAAATGAGTTGCAAGAATTGTTCATATGGTACTTAATTAGCATAACAAGGTGTTGAAAGTCAAATATTTTCCCATCAAACGTCAGAATAAACACCTTAAGGGACAATCAAGAGCACACACATATAGCTAGATATATATATATATATATATATATATATATCTATATACACACATGTAAATATCTTTTTATATACAGACTACTATATCTAAATAGATGTGTATACCATATTTTAACCTCACTACGCAACTGCCTCGCTCAAAATTATGAAGAGAGCAAACATCCAGAATTAATTTTCCCTCATTTTCCTGAACGAGAAGGCTATGAATTCAAATCTTTTGTTTCCTATACTATATTTCCTAGTCCAAAGCAAGGAATTATTATAGCTAGCAGAAGGTTTGATTTCATAGCCTTCTCAGCTAGTCAATTGAGGGAAAATGTTGTGTGGATGTTTTCTCTCTTGAACCCTAGATGGTATCAACATTAATTGTTGTATGGTTTGCATGGCTAGTGATGGTTTTAATAACAACTATCATTTATTAATTTGTTCCTTCTATTTTGTGGTTATGCTTGCAACATAACCATATGAATGCTTTGTTTTCCTTTCTAGATAATGTTTTTTTTAATATATAAGTCTTATTGAAATGAATTTGATCCATGGTTCATACGATCATTAATTGGCATAACAAGCTACTAAGAGTCA